>CM040752.1:36658585-36676085 GCA_022829145.1 Albula goreensis | reverse complement strand
ATCACAGACCCTCCATCAAAATCACAGACCCTCCATCACAACCACAACCCTCCATCACAATCACAGACCCTCCATCAAAATCACAGACCCTGCATCACAACCACAGACCCTCATCACAGACCCTCCATCACAACCACAGACCCTCATCACAGACCCTGCATCACAGATAACACAGACCGTTCAGTCAGTGCTGAAAGTCACACTTTTACACAGCATCTATGGCGCACACAGATGTGTAAATGTGATATGGTTAGAACACTCTTAATGCTTCTAAAAGTCATTTTATAGGTGAGTAAAAAGTCATGAGGGTTTTCCCCACATGGTTGTGTATGGGCTGATAAGGTTTGAGTTAAGGAAGGCAGGGATGGATGAGGTCCATCTGAAATATGAAAAACAGGCCTGGTGAAGGGGCTGCATTCACACCCCAGCAGAACGTTCTGTGAGTTAAAGCTGCAGTCTGCCTCTAACGGCCAAGAGCTGGGCTGGGCAATCAATCTTAGCCAATCAAGAGCCCAGCTGATACAGCTCATCACTGGTGTAAAGAGCAGGTGAGCTGACTCTGCGACCTTGCTGACCCTTTGGTCCAGAACGTGGCCCAACTGGCCCCTGGTCCCCTACACTCCAGGACCGACTCATATTGCTTATCTTATAGAATAGCAAATGTGTCATACTCTGGGACGCAGCTTTCGAGTGGAAAGAGACCCTTTTGGCAGTGAAAATATAATGCCACCAGAGGGTGCTATTGCACTGTGAATCATGAGACACAATTTTTTAGTTGCGCAAGGGCAGAGGTTTATACCATGATCTCAAGCGGCATTTAGGTTTCACGTCACAAATGTTATGTTGGTAATTTATAGAGTCTAATGAACACTGAAGCAGCTGTAGCCTCTCTCCTCTTTACTCTGAGGGCTTGGAGTTTGTTTGTCGTAGAAGCTTAGGCACGTCTGTTGTTCCATTTGTTTGGGATTTTTTTTACATTCAGCTCCTCAGCAGCAGAATAAGCATTAGACTCCAGTTTGGCATGTTAGAGACCTGCTGCTGTGGTATTTGCTCTCCTGCTCTGTCTCCCTCTTTCCTTCTCTCCCTTTCTCTCTACTCCTCCCTCTCTTCATCTCCCTTTCCCTAGCTCTCCCTCTCTCTCTTCTCCCTGTGTCCTCTCTCTCCTGCTCTCCTCTCTCTTGCTGTTTTTCTCTGTCCCTCTCTCACTGATGTCTGTTCTGTGATTTTGCAGGGGGTTTGGTGGCAGCACCATTCAAGCAGCATGAAGTGCAGGGATTGGATTGATTTTGTGAACACTGCCTCCTAGGGGCCGGACGTCACACTGAAGCCCAAATTCTGCTTGAAGCACCAAAAAACGCCCATTCTTCCCTTGTAAATATTAGACTGTTGAAACACTGAACGTGGCAGAATCTGATGTTAATGTGTGACTGAACGCTGGAACAGAAGAGTCCCCACGGATGTGTGCAGTGCAGCCATGTTCTTCTCTTCAAATATATTTCACACATTTCTTTTCATATATCTAGTATAGTAAATATTTTTTTTACTTTTTTTAGATGCAAGAACCTTGTGTACATTTGTGTGTGTGTGCGTGTGTAAATAATCTGTCGTGAGAATTCCTCTTCTGGTCACTGTACCCAAGTGAAGGCTGTTCTTTGCCCCGCTGTCGTCCCTGTGAAAGGGTTTTTAAACTGAAAATAAAGGATGGGAAAGGTTGAGGAGACTGAATGACACAACTGTGAAGTGCTCCCTGCTGACAGAAATGTGACGTAGCAAAGTCAGTAAAGTCATTTACGATTATAGGTTTTTTTTCATGGATTTCAGAACACAGAAAGTTTAACATCCAGAGGACTCCAGGTCCACTATGTTAGCATTTTCTATGACTTACCCCATAGTAAAATCTACTTAAGTGTTCAAATATAGATTTAAAATGTTAACATGTGAAAACAACTGCATGCCCATAGTCACCAGGTGGTCGATGGAGTTATCTGCCATAACTAGCACAGTGGGTGGGGCTAAGTTTAATTTGCTAATTAAATACCACCTGTTGCACTCCATAAACCCCTAAAACTGCAAAGACAAACCATAAACACCTTTACTACAGACTATGAACACAAACCCTGAAAAGTCTCTTTTCTGGAAATGCACATGTTCAAATGACTTAAGTGATTTTGAAAAATCTTCTTTTCCATGGACTGTTTTCCATTATAGGGGCTGATTTGGATGTGTGCATGTCTCAGTGTTAAAAGTCCTGAAAAAGGAGAGGAGAGCACTGCTCCAGACTGTCTGCCTCCTCCTGAATGAAGCTCTATACTTCAGATAAAAACACAGCTTATGTGCCTTTTTGTTTTAGTTGCATTGTTTACTTTGCACTGATTTGAAATTCTATCCCAGTGAAATGGAATCATAGTTCACCACAATAACACAGGACCCTTGGTAATGTTGCAGTAGTTTATTTGTTTGTAACTGTGGGTAAGAACTATTTTCCAGGAGCGTAACAGTCATGTTGCAATAAATATTTTTCCCTGCAGGAGGTGCTGTTCATTTTCCCCTGGGGGAGCAGTGCAGTTGTGTTTTATCAGTTTCACCAATCCATTAGAGGTCTCCGCCATGCACTGCTGGCAGGGAAAACAGACTTTTCTACACGAAAGAGCATAACTGGGTCTCTCATTCCGGAGCTGTGAAAATATAATTTGCTGTATTTTCTAAAACAGACTGGACTTTCAGAAGACCTGCTTGCATGTTTATTTTTGATCTTTTTACTGTAAATGTGTTTGTTACACAGCTACTGACACTATTGCACAGTTATGCAGTTAATTACTTGGTAATAATGTTAATGTTATGTTGATTACATGTTTATAACATGCTGACATTGACCTTTAAAATATTTATCATCATTCTTTACTGTAATCACCTTGCTAGCTGTGGTTTTTTTTTGTGTCTCCCCAGTTTAGAATTGGGGAATATGCAGAAAAGAGTATTGCATTCTCTTACTTTTATTAGATAAATAGCTTAATATCCATGACTTTGGGAGGAAATGTATGTGTACGGTTGTTGTTTTCTGTGCTGCGGATGGTCGGGGGTGTGGAAATCGGCCGTGGAGAGATCCTTTCCATTCAGGTCACGAACTTAAAAAGCAAAACAAAAGGAATCAGGCCTGCGTCTGTGAGTGACATTAACACAACGTGTCAGTACCCAGCATGCTTTGCTCTGTCCCAGAGGGCAGCTGCAGCCATGGCATTAAGGAGTGGAGGGGGTGGGGGGGGGGGGGGGTGTCATGGCAGCTTCAGGACATTAGTGGCAGACTGTGAGCAGTAAAGAGAGGAACCCGCGCACACATTCCACACTGCCCATCCCTGCCTCTTCTGAAAGCACAATACAAACAAGGAAATACAAACAAAAACATTCTCAGCCGAACTGCACAGAGATTCTGGAACACTATGTAGCCAGCTATATTAAAAATTGTATAAGCTTTCAGTTAATGTGCTTCAGTTGGTTCAGTTACAAATTATTTTAAAAGATTTTTTCCTTTTTTAAGTGATTTTTTCTGCGTTTTTAGAATAACTGTTTGCATGCGAAGGCTAGTCTCCTGGCTGTGGTGTCTGCCTGCGCAGAGCTGCGCATTATGTGTCCTGGTCTGACTCCTGTCAGAGCGAGCTCAGCTGGAGGACGGAGTGGTGAGGGGATCGGTGCCTGACATCACGTGTTTCAGAGGACAGCGTATGCTCCACTGCGCTCACTCAAACCGACGCCGTCGGCTGCGGCAACGACCGTGGCATTTTAACACGACTGGTCATTCTCAGCTGGGGGAAAATTCAAAAAAGCAAAAAAAAAATTTGTTCAAATCAATTTAAAGCCATAGCATGTATGCTCTTTTAATGACACTCACAGAAACCGCATTTGGCACCAGCCAGCTGAGGATGCGCAGGTGTTAGGAGTGTCCTGCAGAGGGCAGCAGAGAGCACTATTCACAGCCAGCCTTTTGTCTGCAGAGACAATTCACTGCACAGCTGCCCTAGATGCTAAAGATGAGCCCTGATCGTCTTTATTTAAAGTTCAGCTGCTCTGCAAACAGCAGTATTTGCTGCTCCCAGCGGCTGGGTGACAGCAGTAATTTAAAATGTGTGATTAATTGATTATCTGTGAGTAATTTATGTCCTTAGATCACAGAATGTAAACACTAATAGAGCAAAAACATTACCACAAAATACAGAAATGGATCCTCAATCAGACATATAAATTCACCCTTTTTGGAAGTAACTATGACTTTATTAAATCTACAGCAAACAAGACGAATGAAAATGTTTTTTTTTTCAAATTTCAGGGAAATTTCAGACTTGTTTCATTTACATAAAATAATCTGTTTGTAATACCATCCAGATTCATTCAGTTATTCATAGCTGGTTAAATCTGTCCAAAAAACCTCATGACTGTGGACAGGGGAATTGTTCAGAGGAAGTGGCAGAATGTGTGGGATTAGTATGACATTAACCGTTCTGGTATTGGGATGCACATGTGTTCACACGAATGACGGGGGGTATTTATAGAGCTGTCCCAGTTTAACGTGCCATTTGGGCTCTTCCTCTGAGTCTAACTTTTGTCAGGAAATCAGAGTGCAGTCCATTCATATGGCAAGGTTATGACAGTAATGACAGAAGTGGAAACTTAAGCTGTTCACTTAAGTTTCCAAGAAGTATACACTACTAGTTCAACTTGTGTGCCAGTCTTCCTCTGCTACAGTGCCAGGTTTATACCTCTCTGCTGTAAGCCTGGTGAAAGCAGTGCAGTTCAGAGTGATAGTGCCAGGTTTATACCTCTCTGCTATAAGCCTGGTGAAAGCAGTGCAGTTCAGAGTGATAGTGCCAGGTTTATACCTCTCTGCTGTAAGCCTGGTGAAAGCAGTGCAGTTCAGAGTGATAGTGCCAGGTTTATACCTCTCTGCTGTAAGCCTGGTGAAAGCAGTGCAGTTCAGAGCGATAGTGCCAGGTTTATACCTCTCTGCTGTAAGCCTGGTGAAAGCAGTGCAGTTCAGAGTGATCGTGCCAGGTTTATACCTCTCTGCTGTAAGCCTGGTGAAAGCAGTGCAGTTCAGAGTGATAGTGCTAGGTTTATACCTCTCTGCTGTAAGCCTGGTGAAAGCAGTGCAGTTCAGAGCGATAGTGCCAGGTTTATACCTCTCTGCTGTAAGCCTGGTGAAATCAGTGCAGTTCAGAGTGATAGTGCCAGGTTTATACCTCTCTGCTGTAAGCCTGGTGAAAGCAGTGCAGTTCAGAGCGATAGTGCCAGGTTTATACCTCTCCGCTGTAAGCCTGGTGAAAGCAGTGCAGTTCAGAGTGATAGTGCCAGGTTTATACCTCTCTGCTGTAAGCCTGGTGAAAGCAGTGCAGTTCAGAGTGATAGTGCCAGGTTTATAGCTCTCTGCAGTAAGCCTGGTGAAAGCAGTGATAGTGCCATCAACTTTTCTGCAGGTAGCCAATGTTACATAACCAGTTGCATCAACTCATGAAGGCCTCGAGGAGAGAGATTCCAACAGGAAGACACCCACGACACCACGACAATCTGCACAGAGTGTGAGCCGCATGGCCCTGTGGTGCTCACTGCTACAGGAACGGCTTTTCCCAGACAGTGAGGTGACAGAGACTGCAGACCTGCGCAGAGATGTTGTTGTGTTGGTCCTGGGTTTACAGGAACTGATCTCACTCATGCCGTGGAAATGGCGGCAGAGAGTAGTGATGTATTCAGGGGTCCAACCTGGAAAAGGTAACCCCCCTTTCTTTGCTCATTAGATTTATAAACTGGTAATCTATGTCATATCACTGGCACATTGTGGCACAGGGGAAACTGCACAGTTGAAGTCATAAAATGGATTTCTACTCCCAAAGTAACACTCAGACTTTTGTGAGATGTGAATTTTCAGCCTTGGATCAATGTGCATCATATTTTTAAGCTGCAGTACGTGAGAAATGCTGAGGTGACGTGGGCCTAAACCGCATCGTTCGCCGTGTCTGCCAGGTTGCGTTGCGCTGCAGGTACGGTTGCCATGGCAGCCACTGCTCTTACGTGTGCTTAGACATCATCTGCTAATTAGGCCTTTAGGAAACGGAGCCGTTCTGTGGGCTACGCCCCTCCCCCCACATCTAATCACTCCACTCCTCCATTTAACCAACCGCTGCGCGGGACCACAGACACTTGTGTTTAACTGCAGGTCAAACATACACGGGATCCGACAGGAGGAATGAACTGAGTCACACAGAGCTGGGATGCGTGCCAATCTGTTCTCCGCCTGCTGCCTGATTCAGAGTCAGGCATCCATGCGTAGACGCCAGGCTTATCATGTGTTTCACTGATCACAGGTCAGCAGGCGTCCTGGACATGACTGGTTTGGGTTCAGACACTGAGATTTGGGGGCGTGGTGAGGATGACTCCCTGGGAAAGGGGGAGGAGCTCAAATCCGCTATGAAGCTGTGCTCATCATTGCTGGGTTTTGAGCTGTGCTCATCGTTGATGGGTTTTGAGCTGTGCTCATTGCTGGGTTTTGAGCTGTGCTCATCGTTGATGGGTTTTGAGCTGTGCTCATCGTTGATGGGTTTTGAGCTGTGCTCATCGTTGCTGGGTTTTGAGCTGTGCTCATCGTTGATGGGTTTTGAGCTGTGCTCATCATTGCTGGGTTTTGAGCTGTGCTCATCATTGCTGGGTTTTGAGCTGTGCTCATCATTGATGGGTTTTGAGCTGTGCTCATCATTGATGGGTTTTGAGCTGTGCTCATCATTGATGGGTTTTGAGCTGTGCTCATCGTTGATGGGTTTTGAGCTGTGCTCATCATTGCTGGGTTTTGAGCTGTGCTCATCATTGCTGGGTTTTGAGCTGTGCTCATCATTGATGGGTTTTGAGCTGTGCTCATCGTTGATGGGTTTTGAGCTGTGCTCATCATTGATGGGTTTTTTGCTCATCGTTGATGGGTTTTGAGCTGTGCTCTCATTGCTGGGTTTTGAGCTGGGTTTTGAGCTGTGCTCATCGTTGATGGGTTTTGAGCTGTGCTCATCATTGCTGGGTTTTGAGCTGTGCTCATCATTGATGGGTTTTGAGCTGTGCTCATCGTTGCTGGGTTTTGAGCTGTGCTCATCATTGATGGGTTGTGAGCCCTCCTGTCTTACTGCGGTCTGATGTTAGCATTCACCAAAGCTACTGCATGCCCAGCACAGCTTGCTTCACAGGCCTACCTGCAGTAACTTGAGCAGCCTGTGCTTTCAGTCGCCTAGCGAGGATGCCAGTGTGAAGGGCACTGTATAAAGGAAGCTGTGTTTTACAACTGTGTCACCTGACCCAGCCGCCTGACTAGCAGCTTCCTAACCCAGCGTTTGGAGGCTGCTAGTCTACAAGACACTGACAACGGATTTTGCTGACGCAGAGAAAAATCAGAAAACCCCAGCCAGCCTCCGGTCCTCCTGGAGAGGAACTCAGCTGCAGTCCCCTGGGTGACGGGATTCCGCACAGATAAGAACAGGTGGAGTCACACATGCAGTCCAGGATCTTTTAACACAGGCCTTTTAATCTCAAATTTTATTACAATAACTTACACAGTATGCTTCAATGTTGCTCAGAAGTAGAAATGGGTGATCTGAAGTGTCAGGTTTGCACATAAGGGGGTCGTGGGGGTGGTTTGTGCAGACGGGGGTTGTGGGGGGTTTGCGAGACGGGGTCGTGGGAATGATCAGATGAGCTGATGGGTGGATTTGATTTTGATTTGCCGTCTCCTGGTCCCCCTCCAGCCCATCGGCCTGCAGGCTGGGTCTGTGGCAGAGACCCACACGCGCCACACAGAGCCCATATAAACCCGGCTCTCATGCCTGGCTGGCTCTGCATGGGTGACTCACTCAGAGTGACGCAAGGCGACATGCAGACCCCAGCGAGAGACGTGGCCCACATTTAGACTGAAAACAGCACAGAGAAAAACAGACAGAGAAAAAAAAAGCGCTGGGCTGAAGTTTGGAGTCCACCCTTTGTGTTGTTTAAATGTGGGTGGAGATGGGTGGAGCAGGTGCTGGGTGGTGTTGGGGTTCAGAAAAAGGCGTTTGCATATCTGGCTTTGTGAGTGTACAGGGGTTAAACGTGCTGGATATGAGCACTACTGAATGTACAGTCACAGTGCACTTCCTGTCTGTCGTATGCTGTGATTGGCCACAGTCACAGTGCACTTCCTGTCTGTCGTATGCTGTGATTGGCCACAGTCACAGTGCACTTCCTGTCTGTCGTATGCTGTGATTGGCCACAGTCACAGTGCACTTCCTGTCTGTCGTATGCTGTGATTGGCCACAGTCATAGTGCACTTCCTGTCTGTCTCACACTGTGATTGGCCACAGTCATAGTGCACTTAATGTCTGTCTCACTGTGTGATTGGCCACAGTCATAGTGCACTTAATGTCTGTCTCACTGTGTGATTGGCCACAGTCATAGTGCACTTAATGTCTGTCTCACTGTGTGATTGGCCACAGTCATAGTGCACTTCCTGTCTGTCTCATGATTGGCCACAGTCATTAATGTCTGTCTCACTGTGTGATTGGCCACAGTCATAGTGCACTTCCTGTCTGTCTCACTGTGTGATTGGCCACAGTCATAGTGCACTTCCTGTTTGGCATATGCTGCTATAGGCTGAGGGTCTGACAGTGGCTCTCTCCTGCAGTTCGACTCCTTCCCTGGGGGTGGGAAATTCTGACAGGTTTTTATTTCCTCTAATTACCCTGGCTCAGTTAGCTAATTATCCATACACACTAAGGTTGGGTCAAATGTAGATCAGCCCACAGTAAAGCAGCTAATGCAATGACTAACAAACAGTTTTCAGTTGCCATTTATGAACTTGTAAGGAAGAATGGCATCAGACCACATATATCCCTGGTCTGGCCACATATTTAAGAGCAGAAGGTGGCCTTGCTGCCCACCCCTGCTGCACATATACTGTAAAGCAAATGGATTCAGAATCACCAGATCCTCACCACCCTGACCAGTCTCACTCTCGCTGACATGGTACACCAAAAAAATTCCACCACATCCACCCTCAGAGATCTGCAGGCACCAATCAGACTGCAGGAAGACTCCTGTTCCGCCCACAGAAATCTGCTGGTGTCTAAGGCCAAGCACTCTATGAAGACCCAGTGCCGGATGTCAGAAATAATTTTCACTCACAGCTTGCAATTCCATATCCATGACACTACATGAAGTTCCACTGGACATTTTCAGTCAGGGCAGTTTTCCTATTTTGGGGTTCTTCTACAAAACCACTCTATTCTGTAGGTGTACTATTCATGACACAGTGATACTTATGTAAATGCAGAAAACATGCTGAATAAATGTACTCAGTGTTCTCTATGATTTGATGGAACTGAACGATGACAAACAACAATCTGAATATCTGAATGCACCAACGTGTCCACTCAGTTTTGAAAGCAAAAGTTCTGAAAGTTATTTTCCCTCGATTGTGACCATTGCATGAAGGGAAGGACACACCCAAACTCGGCCGAAAAACACTCACCAGGATCTGGTGGCCTGAGTATGGCACTAAAGTGCAGTGATGTTCATAAATGTTCTGCCCTGGCCCAGTCCTAACGCGCAGTCCTAACGCGCAGTCCTAACGCGCAGTCCTAAAGTAGTCCTAAAATTCCGCCCTGCAGAAGTCCCACGGATAAACAATCTCCACATTTGAGGGATCCCAAGCGTGAAAGGAGAACAGGTAACCACAGTGCAGGAGATAGGGCGCTGTGCGGTGCTGATGGACAGTAGGGGGCGCTATACGGTGGTGACAGACAAAAGGGGGCTGGGGCAGAGGATCTCCTCGCTGCTGGCTCGGGTACCATGGGTCAGCAGCTCCTCCACGGTGGTCCAGTCATCCAGCAGCTTGCGGTTCCGCAGACGAGTCAGCTTCCTGTGGCTGAGCTCCAGCACCGCACTGCAGCCGGCTCCGCCTCCAACGCTAGCCCCGCCCCCAGCCCCGTCTCCACTCCGTCTGCGCCGCCGCTGCTCCCTGGCCACCAGCAGGTGGCGCCGGCGCTCCGCTTTGCTCCAGTAACGGCCAGTCTGCACCTCCCCCCACGCCTCCTCGTCGGTTGTGGCTTCGCTGCGTTCGTCCGCCAGTCTGGACGCTCGCGCCTTCAGCAGCCGGCTCCGTACGGCCCTGGAGCTCCGCCCAGGGGCCGAGGGCCCAGCCAGGGTGCTGTAGGGGCCCCCGCGCGGGCTGCCTGGCTTGGGCCAGCACTCGCGGATGTCCCGGGGGTGGCCCAGTGTGAGGCACTGCCGCTCAGGACCCCCCTGCCGCCTCCTGCACCGCCCCTTCCTGTCTGACCCGTCCCCACTGCAGCAAGGCTCTCTGGGTAAAATGTCTGAGTGATCCAGCTGCAGGGCCTGGGGTGGCGCTCTCCACTCGGGGAAGTCTGGTGGGGCGCCCCCCGGGAAGCGACGGAAGTTGGGGGAGGTGGGGTGGCTGGCTCGTCTCCGGTCAGTGATCAGCTGGGTGGAGCGGAGCAGGGTGCTGCTCCTGCCCAGCAGCTCCACAGAGGAGGAGTTCTGATGCTGCAGTGCTGCCCTCCGCTGGCAGGAGGGGGTACTGCAGCTGGAGGGGCCAGGCTGGGGAAGGAGGCCAGGCCCTGCGGGGGCCCTGCTGAGCTGCACTGAGGGCATGCCCAGGGAGCAGCGGTGGGTGGGGGGGCTCCCCTCAGCGGTCCGACTCCCCAGCACCTCAGGGATGGACTCCAGGTCCCAGCGAGCTGCCGGTCCGTCGCACTGCTGGTGATGTGGGGCCACCCGTGCGCGGTACAGCCGGATTTTTCTCTCCAGGAGCCTCTGGAAGTGATGGAAGTCTCCGGCGCTGACGCTGTAGAAGCCGGAGTCACTGAGCTCTGACGAGATGAGTGACTCGGAGGAGGGCGACCCGCGGCTGGTGCGACCTGGCGGTGATGAGACTGCGTCCTCCACTCCCTCCTCCGTCTCTGCGCCTGACAACTCCCCCTGGTGGAGGCTGCCGTCAGTGCAGCCCAACCCGCTGTCCAGCTCATGCAGCAAGGGCAGGTATCCCAGGGGCTTCTCCAGCACAAGCTCCTCATCCTCCGTCTGCAGCACAGAGATACACAGGGTTTAGAGGAGCAGAGACACACAGGGTTTAGAGGCGCAGAGACACACAGGGTTTAGAGCAGCACAGAGACACACAGGGTTTAGAGAGATACAGAGACACACAGGGTTTAGAGAGGCACAGAGACACACAGGGTTTAGAGAGGCACAGAGATACACAGGGTTTAGAGAGGCACAGAGACACACAGGGTTTAGAGGCGCAGAGACACACAGGGTTTAGAGCAGCACAGAGACACACAGGGTTTAGAGAGATACAGAGACACACAGGGTTTAGAGAGGCACAGAGACACACAGGGTTTAGAGAGATACAGAGACACACAGGGTTTAGAGAGGCACAGAGACACACAGGGTTTAGAGCAGCACAGAGACACACAGGGTTTAGAGCAGCACAGAGGCACACAGGGTTTAGAGAGGCACAGAGACACACAGGGTTTAGAGAGGCACAGAGATACACAGGGTTTACTGAGGCACAGAGACACACAGGGTTTAGAGAGGCACAGAGACACACAGGGTTTAGAGAGGCACAGAGACACACAGGGTTTACTGAGGCACAGAGACACACAGGGTTTAGAGAGATACAGAGACACACAGGGTTTACTGAGGCACAGAGACACACAGGGTTTACTGAGGCACAGAGACACACAGGGTTTAGAGAGGCACAGAGACACACAGGGTTTAGAGAGGCACAGAGACACACAGGGTTTACTGAGGCACAGAGACACACAGGGTTTAGAGAGGCACAGAGACACACAGGGTTTAGAGAGGCACAGAGATACACAGGGTTTACTGAGGCACAGAGACACACAGGGTTTAGAGAGATACAGAGACACACAGGGTTTAGAGAGGCACAGAGACACACAGGGTTTACTGAGGCACAGAGACACACAGGGTTTAGAGGCGCAGAGACACACAGGGTTTAGAGGCACAGAGACACACAGGGTTTAGAGAGGCACAGAGACACACAGGGTTTAGAGAGGCACAGAGACACACAGGGTTTAGAGAGGCACAGAGACACACAGGGTTTAGAGAGGCACAGAGACACACAGGGTTTAGAGGCACAGAGACACACAGGGTTTACTGAGGCACAGAGACACACAGGGTTTAGAGAGGCACAGAGACACACAGGGTTTAGAGAGGCACAGAGACACACAGGGTTTACTGAGGCACAGAGATACACAGGGTTTACTGAGGCACAGAGACACACAGGGTTTAGAGAGGCACAGAGATACACAGGGTTTAGAGGCACAGAGACACACAGGGTTTAGAGAGGCGCAGAGACACACAGGGTTTAGAGAGGCACAGAGACACACAGGGTTTAGAGGCACAGAGACACACAGGGTTTACTGAGGCACAGAGACACACAGGGTTTAGAGAGGCACAGAGACACACAGGGTTTAGAGAGGCACAGAGACACACAGGGTTTAGAGAGGCACAGAGACACACAGGGTTTAGAGGGGCACAGAGACACACAGGGTTTACAGAGGCACAGAGACACACAGGGTTTAGAGGCACAGAGACACACAGGGTTTAGAGAGGCACAGAGACACACAGGGTTTAGAGAGGCACAGAGACACACAGGGTTTAGAGAGGCACAGAGACACACAGGGTTTAGAGAGGCACAGAGACACACAGGGTTTAGAGAGGCACAGAGACACACAGGGTTAGAGAGGCACAGAGACACACAGGGTTTAAGGTCCTCATCCTCTGTCTGCAGATGAAGAGGAAATTACACAGACAGAACACATTCCTGAGTAACTATACTGATAGAATGGGCAGACCTGAAAGAAAATGAGTAAATATCAATATCCTAATCCCAGTGGAAACAGATGTCAGATGAAAGCAGTGTGGCACAGCTGTAAGTGTGGTACACCCCTCAAATGCTGGAGTCCTGTGGCTTTTACTGTCAATCTGTTTCCATGCCAACCGTTCCAGACAACAGGTCTGGGAGCTTTCACACCTGTTCTTACCTGGCTCAGGAAGCTGCTGGGCTCGTCTGTGTTTGCATTACAGCAGCCAATCAGACAGCTCCGTCCCTTCGGAATGCAGCTGGAGAGCTCTGGGTCCTGCAGGAGGGTGAAACGGGAAATTTTGGTTAAATGTGTCCAGGGCTGGGGCTGAGAATCTCTCCTCCAATCAGTGCTTCACCCTTCATCCAGCCAATCAGAGTTCATCCCTGCCCAGCCAATCAGAGGGGCTGAGACCAGCACAGCTACCATTTCACTGCTCTTAAAGGGAGGCCATTAGAGGCAGCAGTGCGACTATGCAGCACTACGGTGAGAGCCTTCCTGTGTATGTGTGGGTGTGTGTGTGGGTGCGTGTGCGTGTGCATTCATGGGCGTGTAGGTGTGTGTGCAGGGCAAAAAAGCATGAAAAATTAAAAGATATACATGATTTGTGCAAAATTATCTGAAAAAGTGATAAAGTCTTTAAATAGGGAATACTGAGTTAATAAAATCTTGGTGGTAAAATGCTTACCTGATAAAAAAGAATATTAAAACCACAAAATAAGAGAAATACTCTGAATTTAAACATATACTGAATACCCATTTAAAGAGTCAGAATCTAAGTTCATAGTACCCTTTAGATTTGATTGATTGCGGTGTGTGGGTGAATGTTTGAGTGTGTGTGTGTTCTATGTGTGCGTTTACGCTCAGCTGCGCATATAGACATCCTATGAGTGTGTGTGTGCTCTATGTGTGCGTTTATGCACAGCTGCGCATATGGACATCCTATGAGTGTGTGTGTGCTCTATGTGTGTGTTTATGCACAGCTGCGCATATGGATGTCCTATGAGTGTGTGTGTGTGCTCTATGTGTGCGTTTATGCACAGCTGCGCATATGGACGTCCTATGAGTGTGTGTGTGCTCTATGTGTGCGTTTATGCACAGCTGCGCAAATGGCCATCCTATGAGTGTGTGTGTGTTCTATGTGTGCGTTTATGCACAGCTGCGCATATGGACATCCTATGAGTGTGTGTGTGTTCTATGTGTGCGTTTATGCACAGCTGCGCATATGGACGTCCTATGAGTGTGTGTGTGCTCTATGTGTGCGTTTACGCTCAGCTGCGCATATGGACGTGCTATTTTTGCCTCTGCAGAAAAGGCGCATGCTGCTTTATTTATGTATGAGTTTTTCTGCAAACAGAAGGCCGGGGAGCTGAGTGCTTCTGCGGCACAACTTCACCAGGGTTAATCAGGGTCAAAGAGACCTCACAGGTGCAGTGAGCGTAGCTTTAATCTGCTGTGTTAGCGTGAACATCTGGGGCGGATTAGCCAATGACGCTAGCAGCGCTGGCAGCGCCTCTTATTCTCCTGAATAATGCCATATCCTTCCATCATATGTAACTTACAGGATTCACCAAAGAGACAACCTCTCCAGACATAAGAGAAACTGCTCTACCATAACTTCTTACAGTCTATGACATATCTTACATAAGAATAGTATTTTTTATTAGATAGTGTTTTCAATAAACTTTATTGATGACAGATTCATGAAGCATTGACTACACACCCGACACAAGGCAGGTTTATGATGTTGAAAATATACAGTAATATCAGACTTGATCACAATATCATGTCAATATCATATCATATACAATGTAATAGCAGAATCACAGAGACCTGTGTAATATCAGACTTTAGCACAGTCCTGCAGTTCAGTTCTCTTTCAGTGAAATGTGTTATGGGATAGGAAGGTAACATAAAGCACACACAGGTGTGCATGTTTTATTTTGGGTCATGTGTTTTTCCCCAAGAGATGAAAAGGTGTGGCTTCACCTAGAGGAAGAGGAAGAGGCGTGGTGAGCGAGAGCTTTGAGAGGAAGGTGCATGGTGTTTGATGCAGAAAATCACCTCTCTTGTTGGTGTTTAAAAACAGCTAAAGTCCCTGAAAAATGACACTGTTGTGCTTTTTATTGTTTTGCCGCTGTTTAGCACACTCATGATGGAGTGAAGCTGCAGCTGATGCAGAGTGACTGAGCCTTTTACCTCACAAAACCGCAGTAATGCGGCCGCAGCCACTGTCCCCCAGCCTCGAGTCCCCAGACAAACTCAGTCTTTAGAGGACAAAGGCAGAGCCCCATTGGGGCGTAACACTGAGGACCTCTGTGGTTTGGGAGAGTGGGGCGGGTCCCTGGGCCCCAGGTCAGCTGTACTGGGCCGGGCACAGCTCAGAGAGACCCCTGCAAGGCCAGCTTGAGCTGGAGGAGGGTGTGTCTTTGAGCGGGAGTGTAAAACTCATGCACTCAACCAGCTGATTCTAATTAGCAAATCCCTGCAGCCAGGTAGGGGAGGCTTATTAGTTAAATCACCTGGTTTAGCACATGGGCTGAGCAAACACAAGGGTTCGGCTGCTTTCTGAGGCTGGGGTTTCCGGCCCTGTTTTAGAGCAAGAGCTGCAGGGAAATATGGGATAGCCTCCGTCTCTGGCAGAGCCAGGGCTCTCAGCAGGGCGAGCACGCCCAGCATACACACATTTGTGTACATTTCTGGACTGAGAGCATATCAGGAAACATGCTTTCAGTGTGGAACGGGGATATTTCTCTGTGCTTCGGCTCCGGCCCGTAAGGGCTGGGAGGCACACACTCATGCACCAAAAAAATCCCGAGCAGGAACATTTCAGTCCCCATGGAAACGCCCCGATGGCCGACATCAGCATTTCTCATGAAGAACCAGGAACACCTGAGTCCTTACCTGGAAGCCCAGGCTGCTGATGTCATCTATGCCCTGAGGGATGCTGGGAAGGTACTCGCCGGCTCTGTAGCGGTCGCGTGGCGGGGCGATGTGGTTGCAGCAGGGCCTAAGAAGGGCAGGGACGAGCAGAGGTGAGTCCCACAGCGCTCAGATGTTATTGGCCTGCAGTCCAAACCCTACACTGTTCCAAGCCAGTCCCCCGCCTCACTTAGCTCCTGTCAGAGCTGTTTATCTGTCTCCTGTTCTCGCTGCCATTGACAGTAACCATCAAAACAAGTTATTGCAGCTGATTAATAAAAGCAGTAACTAGCGAAAGTTAAATCTGCGGATATTTACTGTGGACATCTTACATTAAAGAGCTTTCATCCAAGTCTAGCTTTGTGGATAGGGGTGCTGTATATCACCGTAAATATTGAATATTCAAATCATGTAGCGGTGTCCACATATAGATCAGTCCTTAAAATCTGTGATTCTGTGAATAATCAGTTTTATGCAGCGAATTTGTGAGATATGAGAAGTGACTTTCAGCACGATCTGTTTTTAGGCTGAAGGCTGTGGCGCAGTATTTTTTCATTTATAAATACCACACATTTTCTGCATTTGCTGCCACCTCAACCTGTTATTACAAACAATATGAATTTCCTTTTAAATGTGAAAACTTTTTAAATGTTTAAATTTTAATCAGGCAGACGGTGTAAAATAAATGTTTCTATCTTTGGGAAGTGGTCTTGGTATAAGCAGGATACCGTACTCTGAGGTGTATCACTATGGTTATATAAAAATAATGCATTTCGCAAATGGAACTTAGTTTCTCCTCAGGGTGTTCTTTGATCTTTTACCTCCATGTCTACCTTATTTTCCTGTGCACAGTTCCCTAACTATGTAGGTGTGTAAGGGTTAAGCTTGCCTGTCAGTGTAGGTGTGTAAAAGCTAGACTTATCTGTCAGTGTAGGTGTGTAAAGGTGAAGCTCTTACCTGTCGGTGTGTAAAGGTTAAACTTGCCTGTCAGTGTAGGTGTGTAAAGGTTAAACTTGCCTGTCAGTGTAGGTGTGTAAATGTTAAACTTACCTGTCAGTGTAGATGTGTAAAGGTTAGACTTGCCTGTTGGTGTAGGTGTGTAAAGGTGAGGATCTTACCTGTTGGTGTAGGTGTGTAAAGGTTCAACTTGCCTGTCAGTATAGGTGTGTAAAGGTTAAACTTACCTGTCGGTGTACGTGTGTAAAGGCGAAGCTCTTACCTGTCAGGATAGGCATTCAGCCTGGAGGCTGACCCCGCCGTGACCCCTATGTTCCTCAGAGGGTCCCAGGAGCGCTCCGTCTGCGTGCTGCAGTCAGACATTTGCCGTGGGTGGTGGCCCCGCCCCCTCCACCCCTCTATCTGCAGCGTGATTGGCTCCTCGTAGCTGCTGAGGATTCGTAGTGCTTCACGGCGGCTGACCTGAGGCATGTCCCGCCCTTCGCTCTGGAGACACACAAAGCCGCGCACGGTTACACACAGCTGCCCCTGTCTGTGTCTGCCCCCTCTCTGTTTCTGCCCCTGTCTGTGTCTGCCCCTCTCTGTATCTATCCCCTCTCTGTTTCTGCCCCTGTCTGTGTCTGCCCCCTCTCTGTATCTGCCCCTGTCTGAGTGTCTGCCCCTCTCTGTATACATATACACATACACATATACATATACATATACACATACACATACATATA
>CM040752.1:36608585-36656085 GCA_022829145.1 Albula goreensis | reverse complement strand
AACCCAGAACACAAACACACACATATCAAACCCAGAACACAAACACACACATATCAAACCCAGAACACACACACACATTGAACCCAGAACACAAACACATTGAACCCAGAACACACACACATCAAACCCAGCACACACACACATCAAACCCAGAACACACACACACACACACACACACACACACACACATCAACCCAGAACACACACACACACACACACACACACACACACACATACACACATCAAACCCAGAATACTCACATCAAACCCAGAATATTCACACACATCAAACCCAGTGCACACACATCAAACCCAGAACACACACACATATCAAACCCACAACACACACACACACACACATACACACATCAAACCCAGAATACTCACATCAAACCCAGAATATTCACACACATCAAACCCAGAATGCACACACATATCAAACCCAGCACACACACATATCAAACCCAGCATTTTCACATATGTCTGGTCGTAAGGTCAAGTACAATGCCATGTGAAAAGCCACATATTTTTTGGGAACACCCAAAGCCTGCAGAATGTGCTTTCTGCTGCTCATATGTAAATGACTGGTTAGCATAGCATGGCCATGTCTGCTGTTTGCCACAGTGATTAGCCAGGCCTCTGGACCCTGCAGTCTGCTCACATCATGCCTTATGAAATATGGGCCACACACGCACGCATCACAGGCCTGTCCTCTCTCTCACTGGACAAGAGCAAGACGAACAGGAACCGAGCAGTGAGCACTCTGCCCTACGGCTCCAGCCAGACTCCCTCGGACACGAGAGAGGGATGGAGGGAGACAGGGAGAGACGGGGAGAGAGGAGGAGATAGAGTGAGAGATGAAGGGAGAGGATGATGGGGAGTGAGACAGAGAAATGGAGAGGGAAAGAAAGACAGCAAAACAGAGAGAGCCCGGGGGGGGGGGGGGGCTGTCAGAGCTGCCTCCTTCACTCTCAGTTATCTTCAGCCTAAGCCACATGAGTGACACACACACACTCACTCACACACACACCCACACACACACACACACACACACACACACACACACTCTCTCTCTCTCTCAAACATGCACACGCATTCTCAAACAGACACGCACACACACACAGATGTACAAGCTCTCTTGCGCACACACACATGCACACACGTACACACACACACACATGAACAGGCATGTGTCAGCCCCCAACCTCCCCACTCCCCCAGCCCAGCACAGCCCCCTCCAGCCCAGCACAGCCCCCAGCCCAGCACAGCCCCCAGCCCAGCACAGCCCCCCAGCCCAGCACAGCCCCCAGCCCAGTACAGCCCTACTCACCTCTCTCCCATCGTCCGTCAGCAGCCCGGAGAGCCGGCAGCCCATTCCTACTGCGGCAGGAGAGTGGGGGGTCCCGCAGCCCCCGAATGCAGCCCTGAGAGAAACAAGGAGAACGGGGGAGAGGGGCGCAGGGCTTCGCTGGCATAGACCCGGTACAAACGCAAAGAGCTCAACAGTGCTGCCTGGAAACAGCCCGATCTGCAAGGATGCGATGATGCGAGAGTCTGTCTGCACATTCTCCCTCCTCTCTCTCTCTCTCTCCCTTTCTGGGCATGCCCCACTAACTCCGCCTCCTCCTCCCACCTCCCTTCTCATGTATATTTGCCAACAGTACCCATTGGCTGCTGTTCACCACCATCCAACCAATCCCCGGCTCACTCATCACCAACTGGCCAATCCCGTGAGCAGGAGGGAAACAGGGGGGCGGGCCTAAAGCAGGGGCTGCCTGACTGTCTTATTTATTTATTTTCTTCAGTTGCAGGTTTGTCTTTTCCCTCTCTTTATCTCCTTCCTCTGGGCATCTCCCCTTTCCCCCTCCACCCCCCATGTTTCTCCTCTCCCTCTCTATTCTGGGGGAAATCACTCGCGTCTGAACTGGCAAACAGCACAGAATGTCCATCTGAGGGAATCAATGGCATTGGATCCCCTCCAAACCGGAGCAAGAACAGATGCAGGGCTAGCACACACACGCACACACACGCACACACATAAACACACGGACGGACGGACAGGGACACACACACATACGCACCAGTCAGCATGTGAGATGTGTGTGTTGTGTGTGCATGGTAAGACTTGTGTTCATTGGGATCAATGCCCTTTGTCTGTGTGCGTGTGTGTGCATGCGTATGTGTGTGTATTTGCATGTGTGTGTGTGTATGTGTGTGAGTGTGTGTGTTTGTGTGTGCATGTGTACGTGTGTGAGAGTGTGTGTGTGTGTTTGCGTGTGCGTGTACATGCGTACGTGTGTGTGTTTGCGTGTGCGTGTACATGCGTACGTGTGTGTGAGTGTGTGCGTGTGATGTGTGTGTGTGTGTGTGTGTGTGTGTGTGTGTGTGTGTGTGTATGTGTGTGTGTGTGTGTGTGTTTGTGGCATGGAGATTTCAGCACAAACAAAGATTCCCATTACACAACTTGGCATCTTCTGTGTTTGTCTGATTATTGCCTGCATTCTGTGATTATGTGTGTTTTGAGTTTGTGGTGTTGGTTTAATTCTGGGTAAATGTGTTTTTGTCTGCCTGTGTTTGTACAGGAGAACATGCTCATTTATTTTCTGTGTTCTTCACCAAGGCACACACACACAAACCCTCAGCCTGGCCAGTGCTGAATTCTAACCCATGTGACTCAAAGGTCTCTGCTTTGCAAAACAGACTCAGTGCAACACTGTCTGAAAAATAGGCTTCTCACTGTTCTTCGGAGTGTCTGAGAGGAGCAGAGATATTAACGGTCAATCGTTTGACTGCTCTCCCCAGATTACCCTCCCAGTGTGGTGTGGTGTGGTGGTTTCTCTGCCTGTGTTTATGGATTCTGCCCAGAGTCAACCTCCGTTCACCTGCCATTCACCCACTATTCACCTTCCGTTCACCTGCCATTCACCCCTTCCGCCCTGCTCACCTCCGTTCACCTGCCATTGACCCAGAGACAGGTGGACAATAAGGACGAGTCCGGAAACGGCCCCGCCATTTTTCACAGAAGAATCAGGAGTCTGAGGTGGCTGCAGGCGCATGACGAAAGGAGAGATGGAGAGAGAAAAGTGTGCATGGAAAGGGAGAGGGGAAAGAGGGATACAGGGAGAGAATGGTGATTTATTTTTTAACGGAGAGAGGGAAGAAGGAGACTGAAAGAGAAAGAGACTGACAGTGAAATGGGGGAAGAGAGGGATGAAGAGGGAGGGCACAGTGGGGCCTGTCATCTTCACTCTTGCTCCTGCGCTGAGTCTGCAACACAGAGCCCGACAGCTAAGTGAGCCAGCGCAGCCGAGCGCAGCCGAGCGCAGCCCAGCCCAGCCCAGCCCAGCAGCGCAGCCCAGCCCAGCCCAGCCCAGCCCAGCGCAGCCCAGCCCAGCCCAGCGCAGCGCAGCGCAGCGCAGCGCAGCAGCGCAGCCCAGCCCAGCCCAGCGCAGCCCAGCCCAGCCCAGCCCAGCCCAGCCCAGCCCAGCGCAGCCCAGCCCAGCCCAGCGCAGCGCAGCACGTCATTCATTTACCCCACCGTCGCCACATTTCCTCCACAAAAACCGTGTTTCTCTCCCGCTCTGTCTCCATCTTTTTCTCACTCTCACTATTCCTCCACAGAGTACTGCATGAGTATAGGACAGACAGACAGAGTGCTGTGTTAGTGTGGGACAGACAGACAGTGTGCTGTGTTAGTGTGGGACAGACAGACAGTGTGCTGTGTTAGTGGGACAGACAGGGTGCTGTGTTAGTGTGGGACAGACAGACAGTGTGCTGTGTTAGTGTTGGACAGACAGAGTGCTGTGTTAGTGTGGGACAGACAGACAGTGTGCTGTGTTAGTGTGGGACAGACAGACAGTGTGCTGTGTTAGTGTTGGACAGACAGAGTGCTGTGTTAGTGTGGGACAGACAGACAGTGTGCTGTGTTAGTGTTGGACAGACAGAGTGCTGTGTTAGTGTGGGACAGACAGAGTGCTGTGTTAGTGTGGGACAGACAGACAGTGTGCTGTGTTAGTGTGGGACAGACAGACAGAGTGCTGTGTTAGTGTGGGACAGACAGACAGAGTGCTGTGTTAGTGTGGGACAGACAGACAGCGCGCTGTGTTGGTGTGGGACAGACAGACACCCTTGTCCCTGCTTAGCCTAGCTTGTTTGGCACAGTTGTGTAATTAGGGTGTTGCTTTAGTGCTGCGGGCTCTCCCCTCGTTTCTGAACTCCAAATCCCAAACTGTCCTACAGCTCTCATTTTTCACCTGAACTGCTTGTTATTTTGGCTACTTAAATGGGTCAGAGAATATTGTAAGTGTGCCTGCGTGTGTGTGTGTTTGCTAAGCAAATCAGTTATATCATTATATATCACTACTAAAATAAATGTAATTGCTAAGTGCTAATGCTAATTCATTTGAAATATAATTACCCAGGCAACAGTAAAGGCTAAATTACTTTGATATGTTGATAATGTATTCATAAGTGAAAAGGCTAAATTCATATAAAATATAATTAAATCAGTAACTGGAAAAGTAGATTTTTAAGAAGCTAGTCATTAATACAACAGAATATAAGAGATATGGAGCTTAGAGATCCCGGTACACCAGCAAACTGACAGCCATAACCTGTGTTACCTTTCTAATCATGCCTTTAATTTCAATTACTGATGCAAAAGGGTGAGCATCAGACCAAAATGCTATCAAACTCTCCCTTGATAAATGACCCAAAATACAATGGGGGCTTGTACTGTGAAGAATATTCTTTGGGTAAAAAAAAAAACTAGCAGTACAACCAATCATTGGATGAACAAATCAGTTTAAAAAGGTAAATGTTTGGCTAGCCTGTTATTGTTCAAAAAGCTACACACAAAAAGTAAAGGAAATGAAGCTAGCTGACTTTATGAATAAACCACATATTGCTTCTTATTATCTTTATTATCCTGACTGCAAAAAGGCAAACATCACACTGAATCATCCCACCATTGATGACATCATAAATGTCTCCTACCCTAATTTACATATGTAGGGTAAAAGCAGAGTTTCGCTGAGCGCTATTTGATAAGTACAGCAGTACTGCAGTACTCCTGCAGTAAAGCACATCTTTAACACATTGATTGATGCGTGAGAGGCCATCTGTTCGTCAGACGCTGCTGTCCCGTAAGGGATCCCCTTGTGTGTCTCGGTCTTATGTTTTGAGCTGCATGTCATTGAGCCGTGAAATGTAATGAAGGATGGAAAAACTTTCCAAGGTCTCTGTGAGCACGGTCACATTGTGGGAGCGTTTTTACATAAGGGGCGCGTATGGGTGAGATATGCATGGCTATTTGGAGGCTGTGACTTAGCCGTAGGATATCCGGTGAACTCCACCAGCGCCCAGAACAGCGCGTCCCCCAAACGTGGCTCCCAGAATAGGAACTTAACACAGAAGATAAATGAATATTTCAGATGCAGCGACCCGCAGACAGGTTATTGCTGTTTTATTTTTTCTCTTATCTCCTGAGCATGAACCTTCCGCAACATAACTTTGCACTTTTCCTAGAGGTTGTTTGCATTTTGCCCTGCCCTCCCCTCTCCCCCCTTCTGCACAGAGCTGTCGACCTGCTTTCTGCTGGCTTTTTTTAAACACCAGAGACATCACATTCCACCAAAGTGAAAGGAAGGAGAAAGCATGAATAAAACATCTCAGATAAAATGCAGAGAGAGAGAAGGACAGAAGAAGGCTGGGGATGTGTGTATGTTTATGAGGGTGTGTTAAGATGCCAGATGAATTTACCACAAGGTCCAAACTAAATCACCCATTGCTACATTCTTTCATCACTTTTCCCCCCAAAACAAGGTAAAATTCCTTGTATTTTTTTTACCTCTGTTGATGATTCACACATGAGAGGGTGAGAGCTCTCCAGGGACTGAGTTATGCATGAGTCCAGAAAAATGAGACTCTGTGTGTGTGTGTGAGAGAGAGAGGGAGACATTGAGCAAGTCTGTGTAGAAGTGTGTGTGTGTGTGTGTGTGTGAGTGTGTGTAGACATGCGTGTTTTTGTGTATGCTGATGTGTGTTAAACATGCATGAGTGTTTTGTTTGAGTGTGAGAGTTTGTGAAGAACACATGTATGTATGCATGTTTGTGAATGTGTATGTTTGTGTGTGCATGTGAGAGAGAGAGAGAGAGAATGTGTGAAGGACACGTGCATATACATGTATTTAAACATGTATGTGTGTTTGTGAGTGTTTGTGCGTGTGAGTGAGAGCGTTAATCATGTGTATTCATTTATTATAGTAACCAGTATGCTAACATAGCCAAAGGCCCACATCACAGGCAAACACACTATCCTCGCTGCAGTATATGCCAGACAGTGACGGATAGGGCCAGCTTCACATGCAACATTCAGCTACATAACCACCACCTAAATCACCCCTGACACGCACAGTTCCCAGGCTGACAGTCACAGCCCAGTTTTACATAAATAAATCTGGTCTATCTGATAATTTCTGTTATAAACCCTTAAAAAGCTCTCCTGTCAATCACTGACAGCAATGCACTGCATTTCATGAACAAATACAGTCACATGGCAGCCTACCTAATACAATCTGTTAATTATCTAAGACATCTGGCAAGCTAATGACTGGAACGGTTTGTGGGTTCATACACTTCATAAGGAGACCCGGGACAATGCTGTGTTTTAGGAGACTGTTGTTGGAATTACAGTCGCATTTTAACCCCTTAAGTCTGTTTGCATGGCTGTGCTTAACCTCCTCATGTGAAACCTCACCCACACTGTACACACGAGAGCGGCTCAGTGAAAAGCTAACGGCCTCTCCTGCTGTGAGCTCAGCCTTCCTTTCCTGGAGGAATTGAAGGGACAAATCCATCCTGCCAAAGCTGAGACTTTTCCTCGTGTGAAAGAGGAGCGCTCAGTCGAAAAGGGGTCTTAAAGGACGCCAGCATTGAGGCTGATGTTTGCGTTTTTTGCGTGCCCTTTGCTTTGGCACAAACGCCTCCTGGTCAGGTCTCTCAGTTTCTGGCGGCCGTTTGGCCCATGTGTGCACTGGTGCTGTGACCTGACAGGCGTAGCTACGTGCCTGGCGTGACCTCCCCGGCAGCTCAAACCGTCAGACTCCACTGCAAAGACAGTGCTGAAGCAGCGCTGCGCTGAACTACTGAACTACATACAGCGGAGAAACTCCCGCTACACAAGGATGGCCTGCCATACTGCCTGTTATATAAACACACACATTTGAACCATTCTGTGAGACATTAAAGAGCTACTGTATCATAATGAGCCCCAGTGTTCTTAAAATGCATGCCATGCAAAATGGGGTATGGTACGCTGCAAGATACAGGTGTCACAACAGCAGCAAGAATTCAAAACTACAAAGACAGGCCAGAAGAGTTCTGCAATAAAGTTTTATGGAAATATGAAAAGGAAATAAACCTTAACCTGAGCGTTGGAAAGCGGAGAGTGTGGAGAAAGGAAGGAGCGCCAGGTGTATCTGAAGTGTAGCAGCTCACCTGTAGAACATGGAGGAGGGGCATTGTGTGCTGTGCAGGTGTGGCTGCTTCTGCACCAGCCGCACTCATCTCTATTGGTGCTGTAACTGATGATGGCGGCAGTAGGATGAATCTGGGGGCGTGCAGAGCAATTTTGTCTGGCTGTCCGACTGGCCTCATCAACCACCGCCTAATCCTGCAGTGAGACAAATGTTCGGTATCTACTGGCCATGCAGTACATACCAACCATCTGAGGAAGTCAAAAGGTCGAACATTTGATTCATTTATTTGTATGGGCCATACAACTGAATATTAGACTTTATTCTTTCAGATAACAAGCTTAAAATGTAGAGAATCTTAAAATGAAAACGCATCCACTTGAAAATTAACTTACATTTTGAGCTAGGGTTAAACACTCGCCAGTGTTATTACCGGTATCACACTTGGCTGCTCCAGCAACGGCACATTTTCCGCTTCAGAGAGTGCTGACGAGAATTACGGTGTGGGGTTACAAAGCGCACCGCTTCACCTTATTCCTGTCTGCTCAGTGACCGCGCAAGGACAGGGAGATTTTACCTTAACGGGAAGCGAGACTGCCACAACCAAACGGCCAAAACGCGCTTGTCAGTTCTAATGTCGTCAGCACGATTATTAATATTCCGCCAGGGTTGAACCCCTCTGCGGACGCGTGAGGATAGCACACATACCCGGGCAGATGCCGAGCGGGCGAGTGGTCAGTAAATGGTCTCTACAAACGCGCTGCTTGTGTTCTCGTTTCTGCTCTATTTATTCGCTGAACCGGAGTGTTTGGATTTTGCCTTGAAGGCTTGAATGGTGAATAAAGAAATGCATTTAAAATGTGAAGATAAATTAAATTGACTTCACTCTAAATTTCTCCCTTTACTTGCATTTGGGTAAGGGCGGGTTTAGCTCATCCCATGCTCATCCCATCGCGGCGGCCTCCCATGCTCGGTCAGTACCGGAGAGAGCCAGGGAAGAAGGGCAGAAACTTGGTGGTCAAAAAACGGGCAAGAGCGCGCGTGGTTTATTGCATCAATCAATAGATACATAAAAAAGAGCTTAAGTCAACTGGGCCATTTGATACTAATGATCTGTGATTTCCTCTGTCCTTGAATGATGTAGTACGCACTCGGTGCAATACTGAGTATGTAAAGAGTATGAGTATGACTGACAGGTTATTTGATGGCCATGAAATCGGAAACTTGAAAAAGGCGACACTGATGCCAGGCACCTCACACCAGTAAAAACTATTGACCTGAGAGATAACGATGTAAGAGCTTCCTAACTGGTTAGGAAGTTACCTTATTAATAAGTTACTTTATTGAAATAACCTTGTGATTTTGTATTGTTAAAGCTGTGGTGTCTGTTTTGCACAACGTGCACATTAAAATACCTTCCTAAATAACAAAGCTAATTTTGTCATCCCTTTAGGTAATGTTCGTTTTAGGCCGAACACTGCTTCCCACTGTCACCCTTGCACACGCTACAAAGAAACCATACTCATAAACTGACGAATAAATCGGCATGTAAATTCAAATCCAGCCCTAGTAATTTAAGGTACTTTGAAGAGCTCTTGTTCGGGACACACTATTTTTTAAGGATGCATCACTAATTTGTGTTTGTTATCAATACAAAAAATAATCCTCATTGCATTTATTTGGAGGGACGAGTTATAATATGCTCTAAAAGGGTGATGTCAGAACAAGCAAACAGTTTCCTCAGAGTAGATTTTTTTTTACCGACATCTCACTGATATTGTGATCCAAGATCAAGAGATCTTTAAACAGTCTTTGCTTCCCTCTCGTGGCTATGTTTAGTTAATGGCTTTATTTTTTCGGCTCAAACAATTCTGATCCTTCAATTACAGTATTTGACCTCTAGGTGTCTCTGTCTCTCCACTAAGCGGTTAACATCCTAAAGTGAAATGTGATTAGCTAGTAGTTGGCATACATTTCCAGGGGGGATATTGGGTAATATCTTTCATGGGTTTTAGATTTCTTTAAGTATTTCAAAGAAGTTGTACTGTTGGCCAGTATTGGAACAAAAACTAATATCTTTTACCATCGCATTTTCATTTCAGATTTGAACACAAGGTGAAATATGAAACTGCAAGGTTATACCCTAACAGGACAAAACAAACACTGACATGCAGACAGAAAACAAGTCACCCACACAGAAGAATCAGTGATTGTTTTACTGAGAACTCTATTGAGCTTAGTTATCTCAAAGGATTTATAAGGCTAAAGAGGATCTCTACAGGAGATAAAGCTGAAGAGTTCTCATTTAATGTGAATAAAAAAACCCCTAGAAGCTTTTGTGTGATGATCAGAATCTCCTCAGGAGGCGTTGTTGAAAATGACTGTCTGCCAAAGACTTTACAATCACAATTACAGAGCCCACACTTCAAGATGCAAAACACTAGTTAGCTACAAAAACAGGATGACCAAATACTAGGTTGCTGTGAAGTACCTGAGAGAAGCTCCAGAGCGGAGGAAAGAGGGTTTGTAGGCAGATGAGACCATGACTCACTCAGAAAGACGGCTCTGTGGAACTCAGACTTACAGAAAAACCATTAAGCCATATGGAACTGACACCAACATCACACGTTTCAGTTTTAAATTCAGACACAAAAAAGGTTTACTTTAAATGTTATCACACACATATATGTTTGTAAAACATAAATAAATAAATAATAAAACATCAAAACTATATGACATATCAAACCAGGCAAACAGACACACAATCTGTGAAATTGATTGAATTCCATGAACACAAGTCTATTTTTCAGCTGTGGTAACAGATTTGTCTTAGACCACACTTCAGGCAAAAGAAAAAGAAAACAGGTTAAAATACATGACATAAATAAAATGAAGTTTAAATGTATAAAGCACTGCAGGACAAGTGTGGGTCAATAGTGCAGTCACAGTACATACATCACATGCACAAATTCCAACACAAAACAACACAGTTCATAGTGCATACACACAGCCATCTCCTACAGGTGCTGGCTCACTGAAAAGGCCAACGGCACTGTTTTAACAAACTTGCAAGATAACTCTTAAAGCTAACTGTGTGGATTCTGTGTGCATGTGTGTATGTATTTATAAACACATGTAAGGAAATTCCTTTCACCAAACAAAAAATTTCCAGAAGTTCAAGGGGATTTTTTTCAGCAGTGGTTTGTGGTGAAAAACTGCAAGCTACTTCCGCAGTAGTCAGGTCACATGACTTCTGCAACAGTCTCTTTGCAGCTGGTGCTGTGCAGTTTCACTCCTGCCTCTGCCTTTCAGGGTGAAGCGCTTGCGCAGCCCACACACCTGCGGCTGCAGCAGCCTGGTGCTCTCTGGGCACAGTGAGAATCTGTACCAGCTCAAACCCCCAAACGCAGACACCTTCCCACACTGCTCTTCATACCTGTGCCTCTGACTGTAGAAGTCCCCCACAGGAAGTGGTTGCCCGACCTGCATTTAATTAAATTACTGTACATCTTCTGTTCACACTCAGTACTGAAGCAGACACTCTGATCCACACAGCAGACTGACAGATGAAAGGGCAGAAACAACAATCACATTTATCAGTGCCATAAACTTTAGTCACAGTCGTACAGACATCAAACAAACATTTTGAGTAACATGAAAGGCCATCTTATTTACCAAACGGAGACTGAGGATGTAGTGGATATCCTGATTTAAGGACTATGTTGTATTTTAAGCAGCAAAATAACTTTTAGTGTTATGTAACATAAGTAGGATATTTCACTCAGAACGGCTCACATTGGGAGACAGTGTAGTATAATGGTTAGGGAGCTGGGCTTGTAGCTCAGAGGTTACAGAGTAGTGTAATGGTTAGGGAGCTGGGCTTGTAGCTCAGAGGTTACAGTGTAGTATAATGGTTAGGAGCTGGGCTTGTAGTTCAGAGGTTACAGTGTAGTATAATGGTTAGGAGCTGGGCTTGTAGCTCAGACGTTACAGTGTAGTGTAATGGTTAGGGAGCTGGGCCTGTAGCTCAGAGGTCACAGTGTAGTATAATGGTTAGGGAGCTGGGCTTGTAGCTCAGAGGTTACAGTGTAGTGTAATGGTTAGGGAGCTGGGCTTGTAGCTCAGAGGTTACAGTGTAGTGTAATGGTTAGGGAGCTGGGCTTGTAGCTCAGAGGTTACAGTGTAGTGTAATGTAATGGAATGGTTTGGAGATGCTGCAGTAAAGTGGATAGTGTTTATGTGTGTGTATGTTTGGGTACGGATGTCTTTCTATAAATGTAATGCAGGAATGATCTGAGTTCAGAGTTCCTCTAAACGAGACGGGAGTCTGCAGCAGAGGGCACACACACTGGGCTGATGGGAGTCTGCAGCAGAGGGCACACAGACTGGGCTGATGGGAGTCTGCAGCAGAGGGCACACACACTGGGCTGATGGGAGTCTGCAGCAGAGGGCACACACACTGGGCTGATGGGAGTCTGCAGTAGAGGGCACACACACTGGGCTGATGGGAGTCTGCAGCAGAGGGCACACACACTGGGCTGACGGGAGTCTGCAGCAGAGGGCACACACACTGGGCTGATGGGAGTCTGCAGCAGAGGGCACACACACTGGGCTGATGGGAGTCTGCAGCAGAGGGCACACACACTGGGCTGATGGGAGTCTGCAGCAGAGGGCACACACACTGGGCTGATGGGAGTCTGCAGCAGAGGGCACACACACTGGGCTGATGGGAGTCTGCAGCAGAGGGCACACACACTGGGCTGATGGGAGTCTGCAGTAGAGGGCACACACACTGGGCTGATGGGAGTCTGCAGCAGAGGGCACTGGGCTGATGGGAGTCTGCAGCAGAGGGCACACACACTGGGCTGATGGGAGTCTGCAGCAGAGGGCACACACACTGGGCTGATGGGAGTCTGCAGCAGAGGGCACACACACTGGGCTGATGGGAGTCTGCAGCAGAGGGCACACACACTGGGCTGATGGGAGTCTGCAGCAGAGGGCACACACACTGGGCTGATGGGAGTCTGCAGCAGAGGGCACACAGACTGGGCTGATAGGAGTCTGCAGCAGAGGGCACACACACTGGGCTGATGGGAGTCTGCAGCAGAGGGCACACAGACTGGGCTGATGGGAGTCTGCAGTAGAGGGCACACAGACTGGGCTGATGGGAGTCATTATTTAGCTCCCACTCGTTCAAATAAAGGGCCAGAGGTGTTGGACCCACTCACTGTTCATTTATCACTCATACCACAAAATGCCATGACAACATGGAAAAACCCAGCCAATGGCTACACAGTGACTATAAGCCCACTCTCAGCTCAGGTTTTGGACCACCTGCAATTCTGCCAAGTGGAAATACAGTGGTCTGACAGTAGACAGCACAAGGGAGGCCATCAAGAAAAGGATTGTCTTATTAAAAAGCAATGGCAATGAAGCCCTTACGTGTACTCACAAACAATAAAGAAACCCACTGGCATACTTTTTTCTGTTTTCTCATTCCAGAGAAACTCGAGACCCACAGACATCTAACCATTAGGTCTTATGGTATAGCTGTAGGATTTTACTTTTTGTCGGAGCTAGTCTGCATTACCTGCACCTACCCCACCCAATCACTGCAGGTCTTACTGCTAGCCGGGACACGCTGCCCCACCCAATCACTGCAGGGCTTACTGCTAGCCAGGACACGCTGCCCCACCCAATCACTGCAGATACTGTGCATGTGACCAAAAATACTCAACCTGTGCATCATCCAGGGATTGCATCATGGCCCCCATAAGCATGGAGCTCGAGAGAGTGAGGAGAAAGGAACCACAACACTCAGGCCTTAACAAGCATCTGCCATTTCAAAACACCAATCTCAGACACTGTAAAATACAATATACCCAGAAAGAAGGCCGTGAACTGCCATCAGCCAACAGGCAGCATTCAAAATGTCCTTGAGTTTTGGTAACTTCAGTATATGACTTCAGTCTCATTATGTTTTGTTTATAAATCACTTTCACTTTTTATAAAACGTCAGTCTCTAATCGAGTGCTTGAATACCATTGCTACCCTGGTCTAGTCCTGGTGTCCTAAAACCTAGCCCAGCTTCTTATTATGAGGAATATTTTTCATGTAAGCTAAATAAATCAAATGGACTTCATTAAACAAACTTTAGGGATGTTGTAATACAGACATCAGGTATTAATAAGCCCACTCCAGCCAAATTTACTTTCTGATTTTATTTGAGCGAAATGGAGTGAATGGAATTCATTTGGAAAATGAGGCCTTTCTCTGTTGCTTAGTAACTTGGTGGTAAGGACATCTACGCCACCTCAGAAACATGTGCAACAACATACGCCATGGTCGGCCATAAATCGCTTTAGAGGAAGTGAGAAAATCTACTTTTACTGCAAAAATACTCATGCCTCCACTGATGTCCATTTAGGGCTGGCCCCATTCTGCATCATCATTATCGCGCGACAGCATGCCAGGATGAGTCAAGAAGCGTTTTAAGTCTGATGGTATGGTGATGAAATGACCCCAGTCACACAAAAGGAAGGTACTGCCATGTTAGTATCAGCCACACACTTTCTTGGGTTGATCTGTGTATTCTGTCACGATGCACGCTTGAGCCAGAGCTGCCCGGGTTCTGCTGCATCCACACAGTCACACTAAAATATTTAAGCATTGGTGCCCTGTTCATTTATATTACAGACATCATCCATGCATCCACATGCCCCTGCAGTTTGAGGCACACAGCGTTTTCCTCAGCGTGGTTTGTGGTGACAGACCGCATAAGGACATACACTGAGCCTGAGAATGCGTACTCTCCTGTCCCCCATAGCACAATGTGGCACCAGGTAGACATGTCTCTACATGTCCGAGAGGCTCCTGCCAACATGTGCATGTCCACAAATGTAAAATATACTCTAAAACATAGATTTTGCTACATGGAAAATGAATATGTATATGGCCATTACCCTGTTCAGGTTGTTCCAGCCAGGCAGACTCAGAGGGTCCTGAATCTCTGCGGTAAAAAGCTCTCTGATTCTGTTCAGACTTTCATAGTGTTCAAATGGCAAAAACAAGTTGTGTTGAGTTTGCAAAAAATCGTAATGCACATAAAATTCGTACTTTCACTCTTTCACATTGTGTCTTATGAGAAATACTTCACATAAATACATGAACATTACACAAATTCACATAGATCTATGGTTTATGGTGAGCTTTCTCACTGGCTGTAAATCTGGAATACAGTCAATTGTTTCAAGTCCTCAGTTCCGGGTAATCCCTACATTCTCATCGTGTCACATTTTATTTATTACAAGTTTACAGATTTTGAAAGAACTGTAAACAAATTAACAGGAGGCAGACAGGAGAAACCGGTGATGGCGGAGGCGGAGGATTTAAGGCGTGGTTCTTGTTTACATTAAAGTGTAAAGGAGTTCTCAACACCTCAAGCTGAGAGGATAAAAAAGTGAACCGCGGCCTGGGAGACGAGGCTAATTTGGGAACCAATTTCCTCGCCGTGTGCTAACACTTCTATTAGCACCTCTGCTTTAGTGTAGTTTTTCAAAAGTCCATCCTGCTGAGCTGTCACTACAAAGAACAGGCGAATAACACAAGCATTTGCCAGCGCTGATATTCGAGTTTGAAAATAAACGCAACATTTATTTGTTTCAGTTCCGAAATCTCCGTCTCTCATTTGTCGATTGTAATATGTCGGCTGGGTATTTACAACTTCTACACGTTTTTTATCCTTCCTCATTCGCCTATTACTACGTGTTGGAGTTACTGTTTGTTTACATACGCCTGTTTTTTTCTGGCTCAGCAAGTTTGCTCTCTTGGACATTTAATTCCATTTAATTTCTCAGGGCAGGATCCAGCGCTCTCTTCCGTCACTGCTTTAGTCCGCTTACAGAGATTCAGGGCGAACCTTAAATGGAATGCGCCACGCAAATGACGTTGCGTCCTCCCTGTGAGTCTTCACGTCACTTTCGCCTGAGACTTGTGATTTTCCACAGGAAGAAGTAGGGCGCTTCAGGCCAGAGAATCCAGCCTCCCATCAACGATTAGAGATACAAAACAAAACGCCGCCAAATGTTTGTTTTCCAAATTCTTTTTTTCTGTTTGTGGGAAGTATATACAAATGATTACCCTTATTGTGTAATTCTATGTGGACTTCTTCCGCAGAAGAGAAACGTTGAAAAAACGTAGAACGGCTTTATAAAGAACTTGTGACTAGTTAATTGTTTTCGCTCTCACATATCAGACACAAAATAGCTTATAGCAATAGGCTAATTTAACATGTCCCATTTGAGTTTCACTGTCACGAAGTGATCTGAGTAAACATCCCCTGAGGAAGAGATAATCGTGCTGAATGGATCCCTGGTGAGACCATTCAACGCTCAGACCCAGGAACGAAATAAGACACTATTGTTGCACTTATGCCCCTTCTAGGCTACCATTTTATTAGTAAAAAAAGAAAGGTTTAAAGTGAAAAACAGAGTTTTTGCACTTTTATGAGGACATAGTGCTCTCGCTGAAATGCCATGATAAAGACAATGGAAACTGTTGCCGAGATATAACGATTTTCAGTCGTGAGCTTGTATTAGTTCTAAGTGTCTTTTAGTTGGCCAAACCTCGTTTCATTAGGCTATTTATTCCCTTCAAAGAATTATTCCTCATGTTAATAATGATATAATGAAACCATATCTCAGAAGACGTCCATCATATATACGCCTTCTGCATATTCATTCTTATGTATATGCAGAAGGAATAGCTAAAAATAAGGCATATTGTTCAACTGATTTTGAGCGACCTAATATTTTTGTTGTTTGTGGAGTTTTTTTTCACAGTGGTGATACTAATAATAATAAAAATAACAACAAGAACAACAGCAACAATAATAATAATAATCACTCTTGTATGTCCAACATTCCATGATAGCAACTTTTATTTCCCCATAACATTTTATACAAAAAAACCAGAATGTGTTACACCTCTGTTACGTATTGTCACTAATATTGTGATATAAGTTGTGCTGAAACGCCAGCTATAAATTGGGTTTTCAAAGCTGGCAAATTAGCTACAAACTAATTTCCCGAAAGGCAAAAAACAAACTGTCGTCAGGTTGTGCACAAACTTTGACGTCAGTTTCTTTACTTGGACAAGCGGAAGCTTATTTGCATAGACACCCGAGAACTCGCGGAATGTTCTTTTTTTCCACCCTGCGAGCCAATTAAAATGTGAAGATATAAGGGTGGTTGGACTGCACGCCTCTGATTGGTCAAATCCACCTCTCAGTGCAGGACGTGCGTGAATTATGTCACCGCTGTGTTCCACTAGATAAAAGGCTTTGGATACGGAGAACAGCAAGCAGTGTCCCCAGTCACGTACTGCACGGAAACAGTAGGAAACAGTGTACCTCGAGTATTTTACTGAAAAAGGTGTTTTATTTTTTTACACTTTGGGGTTTTTTCTCCACAGCTTTTCCATTTGGATAAACAGAACTGAAAAGACCAAGATAGTGCTTTGTGTTGAGTGGTTTTGACTGGACTGCTTTGACCATTTAGCAACATTGCTAAACAGAGCTATAACAAACTCGGGTTGTTTGTATCGAGCAAGCTCGCTATCAAGATACTTTTACACGCACCAGCAGAACTGCAGCTATCGCTAACTAGCTTCGGTTAAGTATTTACGAGGCAAGAAAATTCAGCAGAGCTACAGAACCAAAGCTGAAATGGGCCCAGAAGTGACCGCGGCAGCAGGCTTTGTGTCGAGTCTGCTGAGAACAAGGGGCTTCCTGAGCGAACAACAGCTCCAGATATTCTGCGACTGCCTGCAGCAAGCTCTCTCAGGTACATTACTCAACCTTTGGGCGTTTTATGAGCACTACACGGTTTACCCTTTACGGGGTAATATGCTGAGAACATTACCACAGAAAAGTGTTTTAAAAGTGCGATTTACACGGTAGCTAGAGGACTTGCTGTTTTGCTAAATGAGCTCGACTGAAAGAAGAAAAAAACATTAAGGTTGCTACTTGGCTAGCGATGGCTAGCTGCTGACTCCTTGTAGTCACTGGCTTTAACGGTTAAGCAGAATTAATGTTGGTTGTGTAGTTTACCAGATTAAGTTAAATTGAGCACAGTAATGTGGTGTACATGTAGCTGAATGTATGGTTTGGGTAATCTACTCCTTTGTTGTAGACAAGCTAACGTTAGCTAGCCAGTTTGCTCATTTGTATTGTGCCATCAGTGTAACTACACTCTAGCCTGCGGTTTGAATACCCTTTTCTGGTGTAGATTCTCACTTCAGTAGAACTGAATGGGCTGTTCTGGTGTGTTTGAGGGGATAGTGAAGTGATTTGCCCGCTGATCCACTGGTAGCCGTATCCCATACTCCATAAAGGGGACTCCAGTCAATCTTGATTGGACACAATGTTCGCTCAGATGACCGTGTTCACCCGTCGTATGCTGCATGCATGTCCCAGTCTCTAATTTATTTTATTTCACATTACCTTGCAGAACACTACAAGCACCACTGGTTTCCAGAAAAGCCACAGAAAGGCTCCGGATATCGCTGCATTCGCATTAACCATGAAATGGACCCGATCATCAGCAGAGCCGCCAGCCGGATCGGGCTGAACAGCTATCAGCTGTACCAGCTCCTGCCCCGGGAGCTGACTCTGTGGGTGGACCCGTTCGAGGTGTCTTATCGCATCGGAGAGGACGGATCCATATGCGTCCTGTACGAGGCCGAGGCGCCCGCGGCCTCCGCCGCGCCGGCCAGCGGCTCCCACACCGCCTACAGCTCCGCGCTGCACTGCAAGAACCACTTTCTAATGGGCCGCACCAGCCCACCCAAAAACTACCTGATGACTGTGTCCAGCTAAGAGTCTGACACAGTCTGCGTCCCAGGGCCTGGGGCACGACACAGGCAATATGTGCTTGGATGGAAGGGGAAGCATGGTTTATTTTTTTTAATGTTTTGTAAATGGGTTTCAATTCTCTTCTCCACACAAAATATTTATTACTTAAAACTGCAGTCCCTTTAGATGTAAAAAAAAAAAAAAAAACTAAGGACAATTGCGGAAGCACTGCCTTTCACAGGTTGGTTAAATCAGTTAGTTTCGTGCCTTTGAGTCTAACCTGTTGAAATGTATTTCCAGACCACTGCCCCTGTGCACTGACCATTCCTTCAGTATGTGTGTGTGTCACTGCCACATTACCTGAAACCTGGTCAACAAGTAGCCTATTCTAATACTGCCTAGTTTCTTGTTAGGGGTTAGTTTATTTGGAGGGGTTTGCATTTCAGGTGCAATAAAAGTGTTATAGTAAGTAAAGCATTATTGCTTTTTAAGTAGGTACATCGACTGTCAGTGTCTCCCTATTAACTGTAAAAAGTGGCCTTTTTGACACTGACAGTTGAATGGTTTTTAACAAACAAAGGGTGCACTACTACTAAAAAAAAAAAAAACGGGACCAGTTATAATTTCCCCTAATGAAACCAAAAAAAGCTGTATCACACTCTTGTGTTCATCTTTTTAATGCCGTATTTAAAAGCAACTGCAGTACAATAGTTGCCTTAAGTGAAATCCCTTGGCACTGCCAAATTATGAGCAAGTTCTCACTCAAGCATTTTGTGCAATAAACCCCCAGTACTCAAAGCTTCTACATGCACTGTGCATTCTGGGAAACGCAGGATTGGTTAAAAATGAGTGTGAAAGTATTGTACTCCTTCACTGTCTGTAGATCTTTGGGGATTGTAAAACTGAAACCTGTTAATGGATTTTTGGGGTCTACAGAATTTGGGCTGTAACTATGGGTGGGGGGTGGGGTGGTTTCTTTAGGAGCCGATATGTCTTTGGGCTGTTTAGTTCCCTTTCAAAGAGCCTATTGCCTGTTGGAGCAAGCTGTGAGGTTGTTGTGAATTAGTTGGCACCAAACTGACATGTCTTTATCACAGTGCTGGAGTGTGTATCCTCCACATGTAGCATTCTCTCTTCAATGAGCTGTTGAGCAGCTGAACTTGTTTACTGTTTTTGTTTTTTGTTAATTGTAGAATTTGTAAGCTATGAAGAAGCACAGTATGCATTCATTGTACATTTTATATGGATTTGTGTACATATAGAGACTTGTACGGTTTTGTACTTGACAAACGTAATTTTTAAAATAAACTCTGTTGACTTTGAAATGCAGTAGTTACCATGTGTGTTATTCCTGACTTCCTTTCATTTGGAGAAAAATGGGATTTTGATGGAGCACCCAATTACACTGCCCTCATGTGCCCAGCCTTTCATTGTATTCTAAAAACATCTTTGGGAATGAAGTTTTGTCTGAAAACATGGAATTGGACATGCTCGACATCATGAATGAAATGTGAACAGGCAATCGTGTATCAAATATCCAAGAAAATGTGATCATATATGTGCACCACCATAGCTTGTTTACATTATAATGCTTAAGTTCAGGAATCACTGACTTCTAAAAACACACACACACACACTTAATGTATACCGAGATGTAAACAGTGGTCATTCATTTATCGCTTGGTCAGAAGTCCAGAGGTAAAATATGAGACTGATCCAGGGCTCTGGCCTCCACAGTGGCTTTGAATAGAATCCTCTGCTTGTGACTCAGACTCTGTGATGTCACAATAGCTGCTTACTCTGAATGGAGTGTGCAGGTCTTAGCATGAAATAATGTCACTGGTACTGGCATACTGTTGTTGACCATGACCTATAGTTTGGTCAGAGTTGAGAATAGTTATCACTTCAGGTTATTAGTGGATACATTAATTCTTTATAGTTAACTTTTTTCAGTGGTTTTCAGAGTTTCCATAGTTATACCTGGCAAAAGTTTCACATCCACCTTCCACTCTTGGTAAATGGTATCATTTGAGTTGACACCCCTGTGTGTGTGTGTGTGTGTGTGTGTGTGTGTGCCTGCCTAAGCAGCTCCTGCTGAATGCATTCTTACTGCAGATGAGAATGTGCAGGTGAAAGGTGCACGGCTGAGTTACTGCACCTCTCACACACAGCGCCGCTTCCCCAGGCCCAGCTATTGTGAAACGCTCTTTAATGAGAGCCCTTCCTTCCTCACTCTCAGTGATTTTGTTTTTAATTCGTCACCCCGGTCACCATGAAGCAGGTCCCCGCAAGGCGCTGCGCGTTTCGGGTGTGGTTTCCTCATCTTCTTCCTGCCCGGTTGCATTGTTCTCTTCTCGTCATCGGAGGCCTGTGTGTAACTACGGAGATGCACACGGGGTGTAATTTGTGCTGATCTCAGCAGCAGGCCTGGCGGTTTTGCAGAGACATGTCTGTTTCTCACCCTCGGGGTGCTGTGCCTGTCCACTGCCCGGAGCAGTCCCATACATTTTGGGGCAAACAGGAGATAATTATTGGCAGTAAATTCGCAGGAGACAGATAATAACATTCAAGCATGTGGGACAAGGACACTTTAGCAGCAATGTCATTTGGCTGATAAACTACTTTCACTACATCTGTCATCAGTTTGCCTGACATTTCTGCAGCATCTCATATGGAGTTTAGATGGGAGTTTTCACACAAAGTGGCATTATCTGTGTACAGCATTTTTCACCAATCCTGCAAAAAATTGTTGAAACATAAGATGTCATCCATGCAACCCATGTAGTTATCAAACAAAACAACACAACTTTTCCTTCTAGAAATGTGAAATGCAAACATGACAGTTAGTGCAGCAGCTGTCACCACCCATAATGCAATGGTGGCTGGTGAACTCAAAACGGGAGGAACAATCTTTACCTTTATACCCATCATTATGTTCAGCCTGTTCCCATTAGCCTCCTAGATTAACAATAAAACAATACATTCGAGAAGTAATCAACACTAGTTGATGTAAATAGAGTAAAAACTTCCATGGATATAACAGACATAACTGGTTTCCAAAGAACAGAAATCCCATCACAAAATGAAATTGGTAGCCATTTATTCTCTTTATGTCAGCTGGTGTTCATTACTCTGGGAATAATTCATTTTATTGTTAAATGTTAATGAAGGAGGAAAAATGGGAACAGTTTGAAAGTAATGAGCGGTTTCAAGGTAAGGCTTAAAGGTAAAGTTTGTTCCTCTCCTGTTTGGAGCTCACCAGTTGCCCCTGCCATAGTGCCATGCTGCTGTATGTCTGTTGGCATCAGCTGATGACAGCCACCTGTCTGGTGTGTGGCTGAGGAGCTCACTGTATGCCACATGACCATTAGTGTCATGCTGACCAGCTGGCACCTGCAAAGCCTGTGGAGAGAGCAGACACAAGTGACGAAAGACAGACACTGAATCAACAGCCATCTGAGCCCATCGCAATGACATGGCTGTAGTTGTCTTGAAGTCTATAAACCCTCCTTAAGATAGATAACATGATGTGACTCCTACATAAATTGTGGGGATAACTTGGGAGCCACCCAGGACTTCAGTAATATGGCACCTGCACAGCATGCTGTCTGTATTCTGCAAGCATTTACAGAATTTAAATGTATCCAATAATGTTTCAGATTACACATTCACAGACTGTAGACTTGAGTTGTGTCAGAATGGTTTACTTTGTGAAAACCCCAGAGTTTGCTGCTGTGTTGATGGTTGAAGTGGAATGCAAAAGGCAGACACTGCACTTTGCCTTCTGTCAGCACCGTGTGCCCTGACCATGGAGACTGGGCCAGAGCTGCACCCTGCAGTAAGGGCGTTGGTATTTGTGCTGGAGATAGCAGGGTGGTGAACAGGCTTTTGTTATCTGTGTGTGTCTGTGTGTGAGTTATCAGTGCATCCCTCCAGGCAGTGTGTGTGTGTGTGTGTGTGTGTGTGTTTGAAGGACATCATTGGCCATCTTGTTGTGGGACACTCCCGGGCTGCTGTTGCTAGGTGGTCTGTGGTGGGTGTGGCCTAACACAATGGGTGTGGCCTAATAGCTGGGTCACTGTGAAAAAGCCCTGAGAGATAGATTAGCACAGCCGCTGGGCTTGCAACTCTGTCCTCCAAATGTGCTCTCAAAAGCACCATTAGCCTGATTGCTCACTGAACATATGAGGAGAAAGAACAGAGGGCATTTAAAATTTGCTGCCCTCACCAGAGCTGCTTATTCTTCTAGCATATCATTCAAAGAGAGCTTGTATACCGTGAGAAAAAACTTTATTTACACAAGCAAGGACTGTGTATGTTTCAGTTGCACAATGTAACAATGTCTAAGCATTGATAGGAGCAAGTAAGAATGTGAAAATGGAAGTGCATTGTGGGTAAAGGAAGATTGACATTCCGACACTTTGAGTGGCTCTCTTGTTTAAGTGATACAATATGAACTGATTCTGCACACAAACACTGGATGAGTTAATGAGTGTGAGACCCCTGAGCGACCTCAGACAGATGTAGTAAGCAAATGTCTATGTGGGTATTCCTAATAATATTCATAATCATAATCATATTAAATGGATACAGTAGTCTTCAACACAAAAACTACTCATGTCTTTGTTTTTTACATTAATTTTCTTGTTTCTAAAGAAATTCCTGAATTATACTTAATATAATTGTGGTACTGTGTACAGGTCTGCTGCTCTGCTGTGTGACTGGGTGAGGTGGTGTGCCTCGTTTTAACTGTGTCTTGTGTTTGGGGGAAACACAGATCAAAGGGAGCATAAGGGCAAGGCTGAGTTATTACTGTGTGGTCAGGCTGTGGCCTGTCCGATACTGCTGCCGTTTTTACTCACCCGGCTGTCAGGGCTCAGACCATCTGGTCAGGGCATAGCACAGACAGAGAGCTTTGGAGTGTTCATGTCCAGATCTGATGCAGTGCTGGATACTCTGTAGACTGTAGGTGAATGGGCTTGATGAAGTAGTGGATGCTCTGTAGATTGTAGGCATCCTTAATGTACTGTACTGTTACTACATTCTGTACTTTCCATCGGAACCCTAACTAGCCGAGTTTTAAAACTCTATGATAATTGTGTCCGTGATACATCATCTTGATTTGCAGAACAAAAGAACTAAACTTCTCACTTCTTCACTGGAAAAAACAGGATTTTGCAACTTTCAGACATACACAGCTGAAAGGAGGAAGAGGCAGCCTGGACTGAGCTGTTTTTGCTGATCACTGCGGGTGACCTGCTCTTGGACTGATCTCTGCGGATGACCTGCTCTTGGGCTGATCTCTGCAGGTGATCTGCTCTTTGACTGATCACTACGGGTGACCTGCTCTTGGCTGATCTCTGCGGATGATCTGCTCTTGGGCTGAGCTCTGCGGGTGATCTGCTCTTGGGCTGATCTCTGCGGGTGATCTGCTCTTTGACTGATCACTACGGGTGACCTGCTCTTGGACTGATCTCTGCGGGTGATCTGCTCTTTGACTGATCACTACGGGTGACCTGCTCTTGGATTGATCACTACGGGTGACCTGCTCTCGGCTGATCTCTGCAGGTGACCTGATCTTGGGCTGATCTATACGGGTGACTTGCTCTTGGCTGATCTCTGTGGGTGACCTGCTCTTGGCTGATCTATACGGGTGACTTGCTCTTGACTGATCTCTACAGGTGACCTGCTCTTGGGCTGATCTCTGCGGATGACCTGCTCTTGGGCTGATCTCTGTGGGTGATCTGCTCTTGGCTGATCTCTACGGGTTACCTGCTCTTGGCTGATCTCTGCGGATGACCTGCTCTTGGGCTGATCTCTGCGGGTGACCTGCTCTTGGGCAGGCTTTAGGGCCTCATCACACTCATCACCCAGGATAAAATGTGGCGATACGGAAGGAAGCGAGTTCAAATAAAGGACGTTACCGACTTCAGACCAGAAAGGGGCCTGTGACACCGTGTGACATCAGCATCAAACAGAACATGGCACACTGAAAGTCAGCCTTGTGGTATAAATCAGATCGGTTTTCCTCTGGTCCCTACAGGGGAGTGAGTCAGACAGCAATGGACTGTCAGTGAGTCGGACAGTAACGGATTGTCAGTGAGTCAGACAGTAACGGACTATGAGTGAGTCGGACAGTAACGGACTGTCTGTGAGTCGGACAGTAACGGACTGTCTGTGAGCCGGACAGTAACGGACTATGATTGAGTCGGACAGTAACGGACTGTCTGTGAGTCGGACAGTAACGGACTGTCTGTGAGCCGGACAGTAACGGACTTTCAGTGAGTCGGATGGAAATGGACTGTCAATAGACTTTTGCTGTGTCTGTGGCCTGCCTGCAGTAATGCAGAAAAGTGTGTGCTGTGTAATGGAGAGATTGATGGTTGTTGAGACAGTGTTGTCAGGCGCACGTTCAGGATGGTGGAGCATGTGTGGAGCTGGGCCAGGGTGTATTTCCATGAGAAAGACTGAGGAATGCTTTCACAGCGTGGCCACTCCTGTCCCGTGATCCTGCGGGGCATGAGAACAGAGGCCAGTGAATGAGGAGTGAAGGTAGCGGTCCCCCCCTGCTCCCCCACTGTCTCCCTGGCCCCTCGCTCGGCACGCGAGTAGGACGGTCTCCTCCCCTCCTCTCCTTTCTGCCTCCCTCTCCCTCCCTCCTGCTCCTCTCCTCTCCTCGCCTCGCTGAGCTGAGCTGAGCTGGGCTTTTCACATGTTGGGGCATCTGCTGTTTTTGAGGAAGGGGACAATGAGAGCTCACTCCCCCTCTCATACCCCTCTCCGCCATCCCCATGGCCCTCTGCCATCTGTGCTGTCCCCCCCAGCCCTCCGCCCCTGGCCCTGCACTGCCCTGCCTTTCACCGTAGCGACGCCTCACCCCCCACGTCTGAGACTCTGCAAACAGCCTCAACAAGTGGCATTCTGGATAAGTCTGGGCTCCCCTTTGGTGTCAATGCAGTATCTACAGGTTTCAGCTCTTACGTGATTAATTGATTAATTGACTCAGGAGTAATGAACATAGCAGGACCGTAGAAAGGAACTTGGGGGGCATCCCCACTCACAGTCATAATCAAATATTAAACAACACATCTGTCCTTTTCAATGTGAACATAACATTTCCTTACACATCTGTGGACATTCTGTGTTAATGTATCTGTGAGACCTGATCATGCTAGCAGCTGTAGAGGACACTCTTATTCTGATCTGATCTGAATTCACCCTCTGCTGCAGCTCCAGCTGTCTCAAGCCTTCCCCCCACCCATCTCCCACCTACGCACAGCCTCACGGCTCGTGGCGCATGAGATCTACATCATCAGGAATGGACAGCTGATGAGGAGAGGGCTTTCTGTACTTAACCACTCTGGGTTCAACCATACCTTTTATAAAAGTTTATCATTGGTAAAAATAAAATGAGAAACTGAACAAGCGTAATCAAATAATGTAAGGCAGTTCTGAAATAAAAAAATGAGACGTTTAATATCCTGAATGTTCATGCGGGAGCAGAGCTGGTTTTGCTCTTTTTCAGATGGAAGCGTTCTGCTGAACTCAGGCCACGGAAAGGTCATGGGTCTGCGTGGCTGCACAATTTCAGCACTTATGCCCTTCTGTATTAAAGTGAAAACTACTCATTCTGAAGGACATGTTTCCTTGACTCTGATAAAACATAACATTCAGGTTTGAGCCAAAAATTAAGCTGCAATGTAAAGTCTTGTTTTGACTTTGTTTTGTCTGTTTTGAATTTCACACACAAAGAGATCAGAGAGTCTCTAGCCCCATATCTCTGAATCAGAGGTATTTGGGTGGATGCTCTTGGGTAGATGTTCATGGGTGGATGTTTTTGGGTGGATGTGACATCCAGTTAGTGGTGATGTTTGCCTTGGCTGAATTTTAGCATTAGCTTAGCTTAAAGAGTGTTATGGGTTTTCGTTTAGCTTAAAGAGTGGTATTGGTTTTAGCTTAGCTTAAAGAGTGGTATTGTTTCTCTCTGCAGACGTGTCGTGACATGCCTTCTCACAGGTTTCCCCTGATTAAAGGTTTCAGGGACTTTGGAAGGGAGTGGACGACCTTTGACCCCAGCAGCTGCTACACACAGCCCAGCCTTGTTGATATGCAAAGCTGACTCCTGATTGGCTAATTCCAGTATCCAGGCAGGGTTTCTCTGTGGGGAATCAAAGAACTTTCCAAAAGGTTTTCCCAGGAAAGAGCTGCTTCTGTTTCTTGCGGTTACACCATCTGATTCAAATGTGAAAGTCAAATGAAAGAGAAAACAGGAATAAAAAGCAATGTAGCCATGTTTCACTCCTCCTTTTGCAATAATTCACGAAACCTCAAACTTTTTTGATATTTCATAAGCCATAAGGCCACCAGCACACAGACAAACCTAATGAGTGGGCTTAACCATGAGTGTAATCAAGGGAGAGACAGGCCGCTCACACTGAGTGGTCCTTCATTGGACAGAGTGGAGTATGGAGAGGGATTGTGGCAGAGACTCTGGGACTGAGACTGAGAAACATGAAAGCAGAGGTGCGTAATTACCTGGCGAAGCAGAATACCTGTTCATTACACTGATGCCTGTCTCACATTGGAATCAGACTGTCAAAGACACTGACCAATGAAACGACGCTTTCTAATGTTGGGACAGTGCTGTCGCTAAGGTGTGGGACGTGTTGCAGTGTGTCATTTTTCTACTGCAACGGTTTTCTTTTTCATGGAGATATTGTGGTCAATGATTGCGGAAATGCTTTTCCACCAAATAGCAGCTAGCTTGTAGACTAATCTGAGAAATCGTCTGTGGTTGGTGTGTCTGATCCCTCAGCCAGGGTGTTTTCCCTTTTATTTTCACCCAAACAGACCTGTTTTAGAAGCCCTCAGCCCAGCTAGTAAACTAAAAGAGAAACAGGAACTCTCTGATAACAGGTCTTCAGCTGAAATACTTCACCCTACTGAGGAAAAGGCTCTGCTAAAACATTAACCCTCAGTAAACCTCAGGCCCAGCGGAAAGCGATGCAGTTTGTACCTAATGGTTTGTAAATCTCAGGCAGACGCGTGGAGAGCCGGGCTCATCTCAGCGCTGACACGGCTCTGCTGCTTCATGGGGGGTTTTGGAAGTGAGGGTGTGAACGAGAGCGTCCTCGGTGGAGTGTTTAGTGTTTTATGCTCCGCTCGCATTACAAAGACAGCTGCTTCCCCTTTACTCTCCATTCCCGTCCCCAGCCCTGTTTCTCCAGCCCCGTTCCCCTGGCCTTGTTCCCCAGCTGCTGGCTCAGTGACACACCAGTCGCACTGTCCCCAAAGTGAGGCTCAGTGTCCTGTTTATTTGTCCTGGCCTCTGTACAGGGTCCAAAATAAAAGAGACAAAATAAGCAGATTTAGCAGATTTTAGCTCATAGATTACATCAACACTGTTTTTCATCATACAGGCCCCAGACTGTCATGCAGGGGTGGAGACCCTTGGCTTCAGAAAGTTCCGTCATGTGTTTGCGTGTTCTGCCCGTGCGCTAAACCAGCTGATTTCACTCCTGAGTTCCTCTGCCCGGCTGAACGGCTGTGCTCCCATAACCAGCGGGCTCAGTGTGCTGGAGGAGCACACACATGGTGGAGGGGTGGAGGGGTTCCCCTGGGGTTCCCCTCTGCTGCCATGGGGGCAGAGTGAATCGGGCTTCAGCCCAGTCCTGGTACTCTGGAGTATCTTCCTTCCCCCTTAGGGGGTTGTAATTGATGTGAAGTGAATGTTGATTAGCTGTGTGAAGTTTCGGCCATACTGTTTTCAGCTGTCCACGGTCCATACAGAAGAAAGGAAGTGGGAAGGACAGTGTGCTGGAACTTCCGACTGGCTCTGGGTGTGGGGGGGGGGGGATGGGTTTGTCCCTCTGGTTTCCTGACAGACAAATGGCCCAGGTCTCCCCCAACCCCCCCCCCCCTCCAAAACAAGTCTCCCAGCAGGGGGGCATTTCTGCAGGGGTGGGGGATGGAGCAGTTTAGCAGGCTGGCTCCAGCTTTGATACCCCCCCAGAGCCATGCATGAGCAGGGGGAGATCCAGAGCCCCAGGGGGGAGCTGGACCAGCCAGCATGCCCCTCTCACCTGCTGCACATGAAACCAAAACCCACCCACACCTGGGCCCTGCCTATCTGCTTGAGTGACGTTCTTAACCTGCACTACTGCAGGAAATATCCGGCCGTATAAAGGGCTGTGCGTGCAAAGCGTAAGCATTGTGTCTGCATAAGGGCATCTGGTAAACACATAAGCATAAGGTAAATGCTGGGGGCAGGTGTTTCGGTGGTGAGAGAAGTGAGGCAGGGGACAAAAGGCTGCGACTGTAAATCACAGATGAGACAGTGCGTACCTCGCTCTTACCCCAGCCATCCTCTGCTCTTACCCCAGCCAACCCTCTGCTCTTACCCCAGCCACCCTCTGCTCTTACCCCAGCCACCCTCTGCTCTTACCTCAGCCACCCTTCTGCTCTTACCCCAGCCACCCTCTGCTCTTACCCCTGCCACCCTCTGCTCTTACCCCAGCCACCCTCTGCTCTTACCCCAGCCACCCTTCTGATCTTACCCCACTCAGGGAGGCTCACTCAGGGAGGATTCAGTCAGGGAGGATTCACTCAGGGAGGATTCACTCAGGGAGGATTCACTCAGGGAGGATTCACTCAGGGAGGATTCACTCAGGGAGGATCACTCAGGAGGCTCACTCAGGGAGGATTCACTCAGGAGGCTCACTCAGGGAGGATTCACTCAGGAGGCTCACTCAGGGAGGATTCACTCAGGGAGACTCACTCAGGGAGGATTCACTCAGGGAAGATTCACTCAGGGAGGCTCACTCAGGGAGGATTCACTCAGGGAGGCTCACTCAGGGAGGATTCACTCAGGGAGGATTCACTCAGGGAGGCTCACCTAGGGAGGATTCACTCAAACAAAAAAAAAAAGAAAAAAAAAAAGGACAAAACAAAGCTCAACACAGAGGTTCAGTTAGGTGGGCACTTTGTGGGTTTATTTCCAAGACAAAGACTTTGACAAAGATGTGAATCCAACCACAGGTGATGAGTCCCAACCTGTGTCGGTTTTGTGTTGACAAACCAAAGCAGCAGTTACCGACCTTTAGCTACAAGACCAGCAAACCAAAACTAAACTCTCACAAAGACAGAACCTGACAGATATCCTGGACAGTCTGATGTGAAATGTAACGTTCCAGCTATCTGTTTTACATAATGAACAACAACAGAAATGCTTTTAACACACAATGAGAGAGAGAGAGAGAGAGAGAGAGAGAGAGAGAGAGAGAGAGAGAGAGAGAGAGAGAGAGAGCTGATCTGTGCTGTTAAAATGAGGATCTCCATGAGGGGGGCAAGGCGAGTGTTTTAGGGGGATGGCTCTGTTTAGAGAATGTTTACCAAAACTTTTGTCCACCGCTGCACACCCCTTCACCACACAATGCCCACATTGTTCCCAGCATGCTCTGCTGCTGCCAGGAATCTGGCCCCCAGGCAGCTGTGGGGGAGAGGGCTGGACAGACACGACTCTCAGCCGGGAGGAGGCGGGGAGCAGAGGGTGCTAAAACATGAGCCCAGCTCCTCACGGCTCTGTGGACCCCTGCATCTCCTAAACTCTCTCACAATAAACACCTCCCCCTCCCAAACAGCTCGCACCCCTACAAAACTCTCACACACACCCCTGTCCCCTACAAAACTCTCACACACACTCCTGTCCCCTACAAAACTCTCACACACACTCCTGTCCCCTACAAAACTCTCTCACACACACCCTGTCCCCTACAAAACTCTCACACACACTCCTGTCCCCTCCCCTACAAAACTCTCAAAACTGCCCCCTCAAAACACACACTCCTATCCTGTCCCCTACAAACCTGTCCCCTACAAAACTCTCTCACACTCACCCCTGTCCCCTGTCCCCCCCTCACAAACTCCTGTCCCCTACAAAAACACACACTCCTGTCCCCTACAAAACTCTCACACACAACCCTGTCCCCTACAAAACTCTCACACACAACCCTCCCCTACAAAACTCTCACACACAACCCTGTCCCCTACAAAACTCTCACACACACTCCTGTCCCCTACACACAACCCTGCCCCCTACAAAACACTCACACACACAACCCTGTCCCCTACAAAACTCTCACACACACTCCTGTCCCCTACAAAACTCTCACACACACTCCTGTCCCCTACAAAACTCTCACACACACCCTGTCCCCTACAAAACTCTCACACACAACCCTGTCCCCTACAAAACTCTCACACACTCCTGTCCCCTGCAAAACTCTCTCACACACCCCTGTCCCCTACAAAACACACACCCCTGTCCCCTACAAAAAAACTCTTCACACACACTCCTGAAAACCCTCACACACACCCGTCCCCCTCTTCACACACATATTAAACTCTTGCAGAAAACCCTACCCCTCTTATATTAAACTCTGCCCCCTATACGCAGCAAACCCCATACGCAGCTATTCCCCCCCCCTCTATATTTACTGCAGCAGCTCAGGTACAGTACTGCAATAACGGGTGTGAGGGTGACGCTCAGCATGGGAATTCAACCTGGAGCCCCTGGGTCACAAACCCAAAAGATATCTGCCAGTGCTGTTAACAGTGTCAGGGGCTAAATAAATTACCTTAAAACGGTAAAACAATCTGAAACTGTATTCTAAGGGCTACAGGGAGCCAAGTTCACAAAGTGACTATGGGGTGATGTGATCTCTTTGTTTCTGGCAAAATTTTTCTTCCACAACAAACCCACACGTGCCGGCAGTGGTAGGCACAACGCTGTCTGCAGCTGTTTCCACGACTACACGCCCCAGCGGTTTAACCCCTTTCTGCATTTCCACGACTACACACCCCAGTGGCTTAACCTCTTCCTGCCCAGTTGTCCCTCGTCTCTGTGCATGTTTGCCTTTGTTTGCTCAGCCCCCTCTAAATGTTAGAGGAGAAAAAATTCCGTGCCAGAAAAGTGGAAACTCAAATGGCACAAAAGACCACTTGTTCAGCTCTTTTCTGTAAAGTTGGAAGGCAGCTGAAGAATTTGAATGCGAAGGTGTTTTTGTAATAGTGCTTGGCTTTTTAACTTTTTAACTCAGCTTTCATTGTTCATTTGTTCCTTTGGGCATTAGTCCAGCATCAGAACGTCAGTAGCAAATCTCATTGGACTGTAGCAGTTCAGCAGCGTTATTAAATTCAACACCCCACAGGGAGACATGGACACCATTTCTAATCAGAACAATGATGTTTTATATGCATTCTGTATTAAAAGTTATTGGCTGTATGCTCTGTGTTCCCTTGCTGATTACAGAGACCCTTTGAAGCAGATCTTACAGACATGCTCTGCTGAAGGCATACTGAAACCCTTCACTGAAACCCAATGCCCACAGTGATGAGAAAAACAAACACACCTCACAGTGGTGCGATTTCACTGGGATTATTCATGCTTTGTTTCCATTGGCAGCCATCTGGCCTGCATACAGTTTAGCTGGTCACAATCTGTAAAGATGTGTACACACTAAGGCCAACTGTGCAGCAACCCAATGGCTGGGGACAGTTTGGGACTGGAGTTAAAACTGAGTAGAGAGAATACTGAGGCCTGACTGGTCACAGTGATTATGGGAACCTGAGAACCGGCAGGGTCTGTAGATTTAACTCCAGTCCTGGAGGGCCGCAGGGTCTGTAGATTTAACTCCAGTCCTGGAGGGCTGGATGTATGCTGGTTTTTACTAAGACTCAGGTACTTCACTTAAGTCACTGGATGGCAAAAGATTCTGCATGCCGAGTTTCCCAGGCCTAAAATGGCTGCTGGCTGTTGGGAAATGGTAAAATACTGATCATCCAGCACAGGATCCGGAGGCCCCTGCTTCACTTAATCACACGCCTCAGACTGCACAGTTATGGAGTTAATTGGACAATGAGCAGCTTAGTGAAGAGATAAGCGGCAAATTAGGGGGCTGTAAGGATCAAGCCACTGTTTTCCACCCGCTGCCTGCTGAGCAGTTTAAGGCAGGAACCAGAAACAAGCTCCTACAGAGCAAACTCCAAGAAAACAGGCCAAGCTCAGACAAACAAAGGACTACGGCCAAAATATGGGTCAAGAAAACATGTAATTCTGTGGAGTGTAAAGAGATGTTTGCTCTCTGTTCTTTAACATTTGGCTTGGACAGCCTCTTATTGGTGTGGGCCATGTAGGTGGAATGACGGGATGTTTCTCCAGCTCCTAAAACACCAAAAGCCCTTTCAAAATAAGGCAAGCCAAATGTGGGTTTTCATATTAAACATCAGAAGTATGTTGTGGGTTGTGTGATATCCACATGCTTTGCTGATTTAATCTTAGTTTCATGGGTGAACACGAGTGGCCGGGTCCCAGCACGTCTGTGATTATGTGTTTGTGCATACCTGCACAGGTGTCCAGGCCAGGACCCATCACATGGGTGACTCATAATCATGTCTGGTGTGTGCCAGACAGGCCATAACTGAACTGCACATCTTTAACATGAATGACGGTGCGATTTATAGGTGCGGATAGGGTAGAGGCTTTAGGAACAGGTAAATTAAGGTATGCGTGTGTGCATTTCGGCCCCCCTTTAGCTAAGCAGCTTCAGCAAACACGTCTGTGGATTACACAGGTCCTTTCCATGGCTGATGTTGTTGTTAGCAAGCTTAAAAATGAGTTAAAGTTTCAGACCACGCCAAAACCTGGGAGCTGGTTCAGTCACCCGGCAAACTGCACATCGTATTGCCAACGTAATGAGAAACAAAGGCAGGTCAGGCTAGCTCAGGTTAAAAGACTGACTGACCACTGAAATAACAAGAAAGTATTTTTGTTCCTGGGTGAACCTCATGACACGGCAATGAGGAGGAGGAGTTTGCCATGAACACCACACTTCCTGTGTGCAGAGGCCTGTGCGTGAGCGGATTAAACTGATTTTTTCACTGAATTGGAGGAAATTTAAGATGTATCCATGGAGCCTGCCTGCCTCCAGCGCTGGGGGGGCTGTGTGAATGCTGTTACACAGAGTGCGCTCTGAGAGTCAGGGGCGCTTTACTCTGCTCTGAAGGACACAGGGCCTGCCCGTTTTCATTTTCACCTTCAAATAATGAACCATGAGACCCGAGGAACCAGGTGGGGTGAGAAAGCAGGGGAGCACACCACAAAGTCAGTGTAGGGACAATGTGTTTATGACCTAAAACTGTATTTCTACTTCAGCAAGTAAAGTTAATCAGCTAACTTGGTTAGGCAGCTTTGGGTCTTACCCCCAGGGGAGGTGAAGTAACTGTAATCAGTTACTTTATGGAATGTTAATTAAGTGCTGAGTAGCAGACACAGTGCCCCCTGGGGCTCCAGAGGACCCAATCTGGCCCCCCCGCACTGCTGTTGGTTGTCTGTTTGTCCTGGCTGTACGTGTTGGTTGTCTGTATGTCCTGGCTGTACGTGTTGGTTGTCTGTTTGTCCTGGCTGTACGTGTTGGTTGTCTGTTTGTCCTGGCTGTACGTGTTGGTTGTCTGTATGTCCTGGCTGTACGTGTTGGTTGTCTGTTTGTCCTGGCTGTACATGTTGGTTGTCTGTATTTCCTGGCTGTTCGTGTTGGTTGTCTGTTCGTCCTCTAATTTGTGACTGTATTCTCTGACTGTAACTCACCTACGGGTGCTGAGTGTTTCTGAGAATTAGCCCAGGCCACCCCTGCAGAAACAGTGATCATCTCTGTCTGTCTGTCTGTCCTGATTGGGTAGTGGGTTAATAATTATGACTACAGTCAGCTGCCCCTGCAGAAGGAGTGCAGGCAAGTCTGAAAGCCACGGACAGCAGCAACTGTGTGTGATCTCACAGTGTGTGTGTGTGTGTGTGTGTGTGTGTGTGTGTGTCTGTGTGAGTGTGTGATCTGTGTGTGTGTGTGTGTGTGTGTGTGTGTGTCTGTGTGAGTGTGTGATCTCACAGTGTGTGTGTGTCTGTGTGTGTGTGTGATCTCACAGTGTGTGTGTGTGTGTGTCTGCGTGAGTGTGTGATCTCACAGTGTGTGTGTGTCTGTGTGTGTGTGTGATCTCACAGTGTGTGTGTGTCTGTGTGTGGTGTGTGTGTGTGTGTGTGTGTGTGATCTCTCAGGGTGTGTGTGTGTGTGTGTGAGTGATCTCTCTGGGGTGTGTGTGTGTGTGTGTGTGAGTGTGTGTGATCTCTGGGTGTGTGTGTGTGTGTGTGTGTGAGTGTGTGTGATCTCTCAGGGTGTGTGTGGGGGATGAAGAGCTGTTTTTCACGCTGAGGCAGGAAACCACCTGAATGAGCCAGAGAGGGTTATTATTAAACAGAGGAACAATTGTGCTCCCCCCCCCCACACACACACCCCCTGCTCCTGCTGCCTCCTCATTTCCAGCATGCTGAAGCACTGAGCGGGGGTGGGGGCCGGCCCTCTCAGACCTCTGTGGGGCTCCTGATTGGACCACACAGTAGCGATGTCACAGCAGCCAGGGCCAATCATAGCCTGTTGCCGGGGTAAAAGGAGGCAGGGCGGCCTGAGCAGGATGTTTGGGTTCGCATGTGGTCGTGTGCTTGTCTGTTAAAGAACAACTTGGGAGGTTTTTTCTCAGGTGTGCTGATACGTGCTAAGGTGCATGTGAGCTGCAGAATTCTGAACGTTTTGATCGTTTTGATGTTGACACAGTTATGCTCTTTCCTGGCAGCTTCCTGACCTCTACGCTCCGTTCAGCTGCCACCCTCCCCACTTATTTAATCTGACTACAGTAATTAGCAGTTAACTTCTAATTCAGTACCTTTTGCTTTTTCATTCTATTGAGAATCAAATTAAAATATAATATTCTCTCAAATGTATAACAGTTAAGAACAAATAGTTTCTGGGACAGAAACTTTCTCGATAGCATGTTAGAGCAACCACCCCCAAAAAAAAACCCTACTCACTTCCATTAATCTGTCCGTAACTGATCATCATACTCCATGAGAGGCAAATATACTGTTCTCTCTTTTGTAGGAAACACTCTGTGCTGTGAGTCCAACCTGGTATCTCACCCCAAAGACAGGGTGCACTGCTCAACTCAGTTTGCCTTCAATTCTTGGAGGAAGGATCTTCAACAAGTGAGTGCGCCTCTAAGTGGCCATGTCTGGTATTGACCCAAAATATGCTGAATAAATAGATTTAGTCAGCAGCTTTCAGCTGAAAGGGGGAAATACCACTTCAGTCAATCATAAAACAAACACAATGCAAGCATAAGAAGGCCCCATGTTTTTTTTGTTTTGTCTTGACTTTTGTAGACAAACAAATATAACCAAACAGTGTGTGCAGATCTCTAAAAATGGCCCAGAAATGAAATTCGGCATGGAATGTGTTTTGTTATTAATCTCAAATTGTTGCCTCACACCATCATCAAGTCAAAGGCTGATCAGATGAAAATGACACACGTACATCTGTGATCAGCCCTTTCCTCTTTTTCAGTATACACATAAGGAACACATGCACTCTGTGTGAGCATGTGTGTGTGTGTGAGAGAGAGAGAGTGTGTGTGTGTGTGTGTGTGAGAGAGACAGAGAGTGTGTGTGTGAGAGAGAGAGGCAGTGTGTGTGTGTGTGAGAGAGAGAGAGACAGAGAGTGTGTGTGTGTATGTGTATGTATATGTATAATTATTTATTTATTTTTCCTTGTCTTTGTTATGTTTAGTTATTTTAAGCATTGTAAACTACACTTTGCATTGTTGTTAATATGTTGTTTATGTGATTTTGTATGTTGATTTGGCAATATGACTTTTGTTGTTCTGCCAATTAAACAAATTGAAATTGAAATTGAGTGTGTGTGTGTGAGAGAGAAAGAGAGAGAGAGTGTGTGTGAGAGAGAGAGAGAGACAGAGTGTGTGTGTGTGTGTGAGAGAGAGAGAGAGAGAGAGTGTGTGTGTGAGAGAGAAAGAGAGAGAGAGTGTGTGTGTGAGAGAGAGAGAGAGAGAGAGAGAGAGACAGAGTGTGTGTGTGTGAGAGAGAGAGAGACAGAGTGTGTGTGTGTGTGTGTGTGTGTGTGTGAGAGAGAGAGAGAGTGTGTGTGTGAGAGAGAGAAGAGAGAGAGAGTGTGTGTGTGTGAGAGAGAGAGAGAGACAGAGTGTGTGTGTGTGTGTGAGAGAGAGAGAGAGAGTGTGTGTGTGAGAGAGAAAGAGAGAGAGAGTGTGTGTGTGAGAGAGAAAGAGAGACAGAGTGTGTGGGTGTGTGTAGATACTGAAATACTCTATATTCTTGGTCTGGGTGTGTGTATTGTATAGTGTATGCATATTTGTATTTGTTGTAAATGTATATGGGGTTATATAGGTACACTCTCTGCTCTCCACTTCCTTTGACTGTGACAATGATCTGAAATACTTAATGACACACGTTCCCTACCCTATTCAGCGCAAATTGTTTAAATTGCCAGAGATAGTAAGTGCGTTCCCCTGGGCCAATGGTGGGGCTGACCCCAGGACCCCAGCGGCTAACGCAGTTATCTCATCTTCCCTGCTCACACCACCCTGTCACATGGGAGCCAACAGAAAGACGTCTGTCTGCCTTTCACATCTCAGAAGGCTGGTTGCCGTGGAGCTCCAGCACTCCTGTCAGATGTCACATGATGCTCCTACATTGTGAATCCGTTTACTGCATTTCCCTGGGACACCATGCCCCACTTTTTATGCAATCTGTCAATGGGGCAAAGCGGTGAAGAGACTTTGATATCTCACTGAGCTTTCAGTGCTCCCTTATTCTGTGGTCCAGGTGTGAGCACCTGGGAGACACAGGTAAAGGGGCAGCACACTGCTGAAGCACAAACTGTGACACTGTGTGAATGAGTCAGTCTGTGGAGGCAGCAGTATAAAACACTCATTATACTGACTCTTAAGAATCATAAACCATCTGAAACCATTATCATTTATACATGGTGTACACTGGGGCTATCAGCTCTGTAAGCCCTGCCCCCTACAGGACTGGAGTTAAACCTGCAGACACTGCCCCCTCCAGGACTGGAGTTAAACCTGCAGACATTGCCCCTGGGGTTAAACCTGCAGACACTGAGCCCTGGAGTTAAACCTGCAGACACTGCAGCCCTTCAGGACTGGAGTTAAACCTGCAGACACTGCCCCCTACAGGACTGGAGTTAAACCTGCAGCCCTTCAGACACTGCAGCCCTTCAGGACTGGAGTTAAACCTGCAGACACAGGACTGTAGTTAAACCTGCAGACACTGCAGCCCTCCAGGACTGGAGTTAAACCTGCAGACACTGCAGCCCTCCAGGACTGGAGTTAAACCTGCAGACACTGCCCCCTACAGGACTGGAGTTAAACCTGCAGACACTGTGGCCCTCCAGGACTGGAGTTAAACCTGCAGACACTGCAGCCCTCCAGGACTGGAGTTAAACCTGCAGACACTGCCCCCTACAGGACTGGAGTTAAACCTGCAGACACTGCCCCCTACAGGACTGTAGTTAAACCTGCAGACACTGCCCCTACAGGACTGTAGTTAAACCTGCAGACACTGCCCCCTACAGGACTGGAGTTAAACCTGCAGACACTGCCCCTACAGGACTGGAGTTAAACCTGCAGACACTGCCCCCTCCAGGACTGGAGTTAAACCTGCAGACACTGCAGCCCTACAGGACTGGAGTTAAACCTGCAGACACTGCAGCCCTCCAGGACTGGAGTTAAACCTGCAGACACTGCCCCTCCAGGACTGGAGTTAAACCTGCAGACACTGCAGCCCTCCAGGACTGGAGTTAAACCTGCAGACACTGCCCCTCCAGGACTGGAGTTAAACCTGCAGACACTGCCCCTCCAGGACTGGAGTTAAACCTGCAGACACTGCAGCCCTACAGGACTGGAGTTAAACCTGCAGACACTGCCCCTCCAGGACTGGAGTTAAACCTGCAGACACTGCGGCCCTCAGGACTGGAGTTAAACCTGCAGACACTGCCCCCTTCAGGACTGGAGTTAAACCTGCAGACACTGTGCCCCTCCAGGGCTGAGTTAAACCTGCATATGGATACAGTTCCCTGGGCCTCAGTATCTGTTGCATGTCCCTCTGTGTGCAGAGTGCCTGCCGCTGTACATGATGATGTCACTTCCTGTCTGCACACCTTCCTACTTTGGCTTCTCCAGGCCAGGAAGTGTAAAAACACTCACCAGGTTCAATTAACTGAACAGGGCCTGTCACTATGACAACAGGTATCCTCGTGAAACACACTTGTTTGAACATGCATGCATACAAAGGCAGAAGCATAGTGCCGTGGAATAAATATGTAACAGTGTGACTGAGGCCAAACCTCTCTTTGAACATTGTGCTCTGGAAAATATGATTACTCAACAATCACTGAATTTATCTGTCTGCATCTGCAGCAGTTACACAACACACTGTCAGCAGGCCTGTATCAAATGAGGTTAGAGTATGGATGTTAATATTTCCACTGAATAAACGCCACCAGAACTACCTGGAAAACATGTAGACCTATACAAAATGGATGTCTACAGTACACAGGTGTTCATGTCTGTAGTGTAGATGGAGGTCTGTTAAGCTCAGAATGAAATTGTCCACATCCCACTTTGGGCCCATGTCCCAAGCAACTCTGCAACTCTTAAATTGACTGTATCATTTTATGCTTATGATTTTTGTGAGTTTTTACTCTACAGTGTTAATTTTTACTGATACTTCCTGATCTAAAATGTGTGTGTGTCTATATCTGTCACCATTCAGAACATGAAGTTCCTCATGGATAAATGAAGTTTTCTGAATCTGAATTTCACAGAAATACCCATCATGAAATCTGATCTGAAATAGGACAGTTTGGTTGTGACCAACAGCGCCCCCCTCTGGTACAGAGTGGGACATTTCAGAGTGTTATCAGAAGTCTGGCATGGTGATTGGCAGTTGAGTGGTACTAGCTGGGGTATCAGTGCTTAAATGGGGGTGCAGGCCAGGGTTGGCCCCAGCTTACTTCATTAGTCTCGCTCCAGACTCCAGAAGGGTCCCACACACTTGGAAAAAACATAATAAAGACTAAATAACAATGTAGTGCAGGTCATTTTCATGTCAATCAGCTCACCCTTTTGACATGCTTGTGTATGACTGTATCAATGTATAACTGTCTTATTGAAATTTACTGCAATAATGATTTCTGTGAATTATATAAAATAAACACTCTGAGAATGCACACATTGGTCTGTGAAGCTTGATTCAGCATTATCACACAGTTAGAGCATGGACACAGTGTTTTATATCACAATGTATTCTTTACTCTTAAACTATATACAGACATTTACAGTATCGTTCTATATGGCATACAGACTGATATATCCCTATTAACCATGGCAGATAGTCATATTTGAATCTACTTTGCTGTAACAGGAAGTGTTTGCTCCCAACACGGAGAAGGAGTATTTGCAGCTGTGGAGATGCAGGGTTCCCTCCCCAGGCAGAACCACGCTGGGGGGCCGTCAGGCTGCGGGAGAGAGTGTATAATGTGTGTGTGTGTGTGTTATGTTTGTGTGTGTGAGTGTATAATGTGTGTGTGTGTGTGTGTGTATTATGTTTGTGTGTGTGTGTGTATTATGTTTATGTGTGTGTGTGTGTGTATAATGTTTTGTGTGTGAGTGTATAATGTGTGTGTGTATTATGTTTGTGTGTGTGTGAGTGTATAATGTTTGTGTGTGTTGCAGCTCTCACAGAGTAATGTACAGCATGAGCGCTGCAGCCAGAAGCAGAGGGGAGCAGGCCGATATCACTCCTCTCGCCTCCTGGTCCTTCTCCTTCTCCTTCTCCTTCATCCCTCCATCTTCAGTGACGGGGACAGAAGGAGGAGAGGAGGAGTCACCTGGGGAGGAGGTAACGTCTCCGCCTGTCTCCATGGTGGTGGAGCCGCTGGGGGCCTGGGTGGGTGTGGGGGTGTCTGCGGCAGGCTGTGGCCCCTCTGTGGTACCCTCGGGTGTGGACCTGGGCATCTCAGGCACTGGGGCAGAAACAGGTGTGATCACTTTAAACCCGCTAGGTTCTTCAGACGACACCCTCCTGCTAATGCAATCAGAGTAATACCGCCCTACCTGGCAGTATGACTTTAACACAGTCACAGTAATGCTGCCCTACCTGGCAGTGTGACTTTAACACAGTCACAGTAATGCCGCCCTACCTGGCAGTGTGACTTTAACACAGTCACAGTAATGCTGCCCTACCTGGCAGTGTGACTTTAACACAGTCACAGTAATGCCGCCCTACCTGGCAGTGTGACTTTAACACAGTCACAGTAATGCCGCCCTACCTGGCAGTGTGACTTTAACACAGTCACAGTAATGCCACCCTACCTGGCAGTATGACTTTAACACAGTCACAGTAATGCCGCCCTACCTGGCAGTGTGACTTTAACACAGTCACAGTAATGCCGCCCTACCTGGCAGTGTGACTTTAACACAGTCACAGTAATGCCGCCCTACCTGGCAGTGTGACTTTAACACAGTCACAGTAATACCGCCCTACCTGGCAGTGTGACTTTAACACAGTCACAGTAATGCCGCCCTACCTGGCAGAATGACTTTAACACAGTCACAGTAATGCCCTACCTGGCAGTGTGACTTTAACACAGTCACAGTAATGGCTACCTGGCAGAATGACTTTAACACAGTCACAGTAATACACCTGGCAGTGTGACTTTAACACAGTCACAGTAATGCTGCCCTACCTGGCAGTGTGACTTTAACACAGTCACAGTAATGGCGCCCTACCTGGCAGTGACTTTAACACAGTCACAGTAATTACCTGGCAGAATGACTTTAACACAGTCACAGTAATGCCGCCCTACCTGGCAGTGTGACTTTAACACAGTCACAGTAATGCCGCCCTACCTGGCAGAATGACTTTAACACAGTCACAGTAATACCGCCCTACCTGGCAGTGTGACTTTAACACAGTCACAGTAATGCCGCCCTACCTGGCAGAATGACTTTAACACAGTCACAGTAATACCGCCCTACCTGTGACTTTAACACAGTCACAGTAATGCTGCCCTACCTGGCAGTTTGACTTTAACACAGTCACAGTAATGCCGCCTTACCTGGCAGTGTGACTTTAACACAGTCACAGTAATGCCGCCCTACCTGGCAGTATGACTTTAACACAGTCACAGTAATGCCGCCTACCTGGCAGTGTGACTTTACACAGTCACAGTAATGCCGCCCTACCTGGCAGTGTGACTTTAGCACAGTCACAGTAATACCGCCCTACCTGGCAGTGTGACTTTAACACAGTCACAGTAATGCCGCCCTACCTGGCAGAATGACTTTAACACAGTCACAGTAATGCCGCCCTACCTGGCAGTGTGACTTTAACACAGTCACAGTAATGCCGCCCTACCTGGCAGTGTGACTTTAACACAGTCACAGTAATGCCGCCCTACCTGGCAGAATGACTTTAACACAGTCACAGTAATACCGCCCTACCTGGCAGTGTGACTTTAACACAGTCACAGTAATGCCGCCCTACCTGGCAGAATGACTTTAACACAGTCACAGTAATGCCGCCCTACCTGGCAGTGTGACTTTAACACAGTCACAGTAATGCTGCCCTACCTGGCAGTTTGACTTTAACACAGTCACAGTAATGCCCCTACCTGGCAGTGTGACTTTAACACAGTCACAGTAATGCCGCCCTACCTGGCAGTATGACTTTAACACAGTCACAGTAATGCCGCCCTACCTGGCAGTGTGACTTTAACAGTCACAGTAATGCCGCCCTACCTGGCAGTGTGACTTTAACACAGTCACAGTAATGCCGCCCTACCTGGCAGTGTGGCTATAACACAGTCACAGTAATGCCGCCCTACCTGGCAGAATGACTTTAACACAGTCACAGTAATGCCGCCCTACCTGGCAGTGTGACTTTAACACAGTCACAGTAATGCCGCCCTACCTGGCAGAATGACTTTAACACAGTCACAGTAATGCCGCCCTACCTGGCAGTGTGACTTTAACACAGTCACAGTAATGCCGCCCTACCTGGCAGTATGACTTTAACACAGTCACAGTAATGCCGCCCTACCTGGCAGTATGGCTTTAACACAGTCACAGTAATGCCGCCCTACCTGGCAGTATGACTTTAACACAGTCACAGTAATGCCGCCCTACCTGGCAGCATGTGACTTTAAACAGTCACAGTAATGCCGCCCTACCTGGCAGTGTGACTTTAACACAGTCACAGTAATACCGCCCTACCTGGCAGTGTGACTTTAACCAGTAATGCCGCCCTACCTGGCAGAATGACTTTAACACAGTCACAGTAATGCTGCCCTACCTGGCAGTGACTTTAACACAGTCACAGTAATGCCGCCCTACCTGGCAGAATGACTTTTAACACAGTCACAGTAATGCTGCCCTACCTGGCAGAATGACTTTAACACAGTCACAGCCTTACCTAACTTTAACACAGTCACAGTAATGCCGCCCTACCTGGCAGTATGACTTTAACACAGTCACAGTAATGCCGCCCTACCTGGCAGTGTGACTTTAACACAGTCACAGTAATGCCGCCCTACCTGGCAGTATGACTTTAACACAGTCACAGTAATACCGCCCTACCTGGCAGTGTGACTTTAACACAGTCACAGTAATGCCGCCCTACCTGGCAGAATGACTTTAACCAGTCACAGTAATGCCGCCCTACCTGGCAGAATGACTTTAACACAGTCACAGTAATACCGCCCTACCTGGCAGTGTGACTTTAACACAGTCACAGTAATGCTGCCCTACCTGGCAGTGTGACTTTAACACAGTCACAGTAATGGCGCCCTACCTGGCAGTGTGACTTTAACACAGTCACAGTAATGGCGCCCTACCTGGCAGTGTGACTTTAACACAGTCACAGTAATGCCGCCCTACCTGGCAGTATGACTTTAACACAGTCACAGTAATGCCGCCCTACCTGGCAGTGTGACTTTAGCACAGTCACAGTAATGCCGCCCTACCTGGCAGAATGACTTTAACACAGTCACAGTAATACCGCCCTACCTGGCAGAATGACTTTAACACAGTCACAGTAATGGCGCCCTACCCTGGCAGTGTGACTTTAACACAGTCACAGTAATGCCGCCCTACCTGGCAGTATGACTTTAACACAGTCACAGTAATGCCGCCCTACCTGGCAGTGTGACTTTAGCAGCTTCAGGTTAGCAGCATGGGGCATGCAGCATTCCTTGCTCTTTTAAATGAAATGAGGATGAAATGTGGAGACTGAGAACAGGGAAAGCACATCCACTTACCGCACATGTTCATGTCACAATCCTGCAGGTCTGTGGGACACTTAGAACATGGCTCTCCTTCCTCATAGGGCTTCTCTCCAATGAAATTACCCCTGCAAAGAGCACCAAAGATCAGCACAAAGAGCACCAAAGATCAGCACAACTACCCCTGCAAGCTCACCAGTCACACAACACCCCTGCAAAAGCCAAGAAAACTACCCTGCAAAGAGCACCCAAGATCAGAATTGCAAAGAAAAAGATCAACAGATTCATTTCACCATGCAAGCCAAAACAGGAATAAATGAGTTATTAACTAAAATGAGTTATTAACTAAAATGTTTTTTTCATAAATATTCAAGCATTGCAAAGGCAAGACTTCAGTCCAGACAGAATCTTTGACAAGGCAAATACAGGTACAGATTCAGTGCATTTACATGTTTTACTCAGATAGTTTCCAGCTGAAGTAAACTGCCAGCTGGCCTCCAGTGAACTGGTGCAGAATAAATCACCACCTAACTGAGGGCCAATAAGCTGGATGAGGGATGGACTTTGTGGCCTCAGTGCAGTTACTGAGCAGCATGGTGCTTTGACACTCACTGTGGAGAGTAGTTACAGACCAGCATGTTGACATTCCCAAAATGCAGGCCCTCAACCTCCTCACAGAGGTGAGTGGAACAGCCCACTGAATTTGTCTCTGCCCAGACCACCTGAAACACAGAACATCATCATAATCATTATCATCATTGTTACTAAAATACATATATCAGTATAAACTGCTGGTTAAAGTTACACCTGGAGTTAAACAGCTTGTGACGGGTTTCACTGGTCCCAAACCCACCCAGCTAAACCAAAAGCTCACATCAATAACAGATAAACACTGTGAAGTGGTAGTCAGATTTTAATGGAAATTTAGCTAAAACGGCACATTAAACGGAGGGGCGGGTCCACCGGGTGGACGCTAGTTTGGTCAGCAGTTCCGAGCCACGCCACCACTAGCCATGCCTGGAGGGCCACACAGCGCCGGCTCTTTTATATTTCTATCACATTAAAAATGTCATCGTTCGAGGAGTTTCTCCTCATTTTAACAGCATCCTGAAGCCAATTTGAAGCATATATATACTATGATGTTGCGCTTTGTTAATGCCATAGTGTTACATGGTGCAGTGTATATAGTTATGGAACGGGACAGTTTACGTATGAGTGTTAGCTGGAGAATTGTTTGTATATGTGGTTTACAAACTATTGTATAATAAATTGTGCAAACATCCGATATTATTATAAGATATTTATGATGAGCTCTCAACCCGTTACGTAAGTAGTTATGTGTGTGAAGAATGAACAGAGAGGATTTTCAAACTACTTGAAACCCAGCCCATGTTCACACCTAAACACACCTGGGCAATCAGACGGGGAGATTGGGCGTAAACGCCAGGATATCCGTTTCGGAAAGCTACAGAAATTGAGTGATGCAGAACTCTTCACAGAAGTTTCCTGATGCTTTCCACCGTTCCAAACAGGAGCTTACTTAAAGCACGTTGCAGCTTTAAAGTCACATGGATGAGTTTGGGCCGGGGGAAACGGCACCCTTGTTACTGCGGTTGAGATTGTAGAATAATTTACTTAAATCATTGCCTGCTTCATCAGTGTTTGGTAGTATTACCGTTTGGTCATGTATTTGAATAACTGTCATGAACGGGCGAAAGGGATTACATTTAACTGGCATATTGAAATGTACCAAGAGAGAAATGATTAAGATTTTTTCAACGGCTAACTGACTGGATGGCTACACGGACACAGCGCCCATCATGGTGTAAATCAGCTGACCATGCCAGGAGCACTGCAAAACTCTTAATTCCGTGGTTTAGGAGTTTCTGGCTACCGCCGCTAAGATGGCTAGCGCATCAGAGCGAAGCAACCCTTCTGCAAACGGCCGGTACTCCGAGAGCTCCAAACTCTGGCGTTGGGTGACGAGTGAAACAGATGACAACTCTGAGGTATTTATAAAATCCCCTAGCTGCATTGTTAGACTGAGGAATACATATGTGTTGTTTTTGCCTAGCCCATTTTTAAAGCTTTAAAAGTTGTTTGGTGTAAGTAAACATATCTTTAGTACTGTTCTGGAAAAATAGAAGCAGAAGTGGTCAATTAATGCAGTGCTGTATAACTCGTTTATGTTGATAGTTACGGTTAATAACTGATTTAACTGGCCAAACTCAAATATACCTGCCCATATTTTGTTAACTCCATTGTAAAATGTATTATTTTTTGTTTAATCTCACCTCCAGATTCATTATAGCATAGGAGAGCAAACAACTCAAGTACTCTGTACTTACTGTAGCTCACAGCTTCATTACAACAAATGAATCACACTCTACACTGCACCGAACCGTAAACATACTCTACTCAAATCCACACAGTGACATGCGCTGTACACACGCTCTAAATATACTCTGCTCACCTGTGTGTAGTGGCCACACATCTTGTCCTCCTCGCAGCTGTTGTTGTGATAGTTGTAGTCCAGGTTCTCCATGTACCACTCAGTAATGGCCTTGGTAGTGTTTAAGGGCCCGTTGGTTGCATGCAGGTTCTCACCCATGCTCACCAGATCAGGGTTGTGGTCCCATATACACTTAGTCACATATTTCGCTGCCACATCTGCGAGATCGTCATCCCATCGCTGTGGACAAGGAACACACACACACACACACACACACTGAGTTACCCTTTTAAAATGTGTGTGTGTATATATATGTGTGTGTGTACATGTGTGTATATGTATAATTTCCCCCAAACATCTTGATCTATCAGATTGTTGAAATGTACCTTTCATACAGGTACAGCTGCTCTGCTTTGGATCTGCACATCCCTGCTGTGGGATTCAGAGTCTCATTGAGCTGTTTTGAGGTGCTCACTGTCTTTCTATGGGGAAATGTTCAGCAGCTCAGCCAGCATGGCTTTGTATCAGACCTGTCAATCACAAGTGACTCAATTCTAGACAATATAGGAATGTTTTTAATGTTATGTATATATGTTTTTTTATGTAATTTGTATTTATGGAATACAAGTTGAACTGCTTTCTGTGAGAGAGTGCATTGTTGTTGTTGTTATTATTATTATTGAAATTGTTTCAGGGTCCTTCAAGGACTAGTCATAACTCCAGTGCAGATAAATATAACTACTGGAATGCAATTCCAATAGTAAACCACAGAGGGAGCCATCGGCTAGTTTTCAGTAGACAAAGTAATTTCCAGCTCAGTCAGCAGGATCTGTGATCAGGTACATGAACACTGTCCTGTGTCAGCTATACAGAGCACCTCTCAAACAATACATGCTGGATCAGCTTAGGGCTTTAGTGGATGCATGTAAACAGGTGTCCTGAAAACACTTATAATACACATTATGAGTGACTTTGGACAGGATCTGTGACTCGACCTGTGATTGCTCTCAGTAACTCATACGTTCCTCAGCATCTGGCTGGTAGCGCTTTAAAAGAATCCCAAATGAGCACAAACAACTGTGACATGCCAAGAACACCCAGGCAAAAAAAAAAAAAACAGACAAAAAAAAAAACATGTGGATCAAATAACAGCAGCTTCTTTTCAGTTCTGCACAGACATCTAGACACTACAACAAACAAAAGGAACATCATAAATGGAAAGGGCATTCTGTACTTTGAAACAACATAAGAAGCCAAGAGAAATTAAGAAAAAATCTCCACCACACCTTGAGCAGTGACACACTTTGACACACTTATTTAAAACCTCATCAAATGATAAATAGTGAGACCAGATGGCTTTTTAGCATTTACTCAAGTGTTGCTAATCTGGTGCGAGACCTTTACTTTCTGCTAGCTGGTACGTCGTCCGGGTACCCTGATACTCAGGGTTACGCATTTGGCTGAAGACACGTTCCGTTCTCTGAGGACTCGAGTGTCAGGTCTGGCA
>CM040752.1:36578585-36603585 GCA_022829145.1 Albula goreensis | reverse complement strand
GCAGTTCATGGTGAAGTTTTGAGATTGTCTGATACGATCATGAGGAGAAAGACCCAGACAAAACATGCAGAGTTCTGACTGGTACTTACAGCGCGCCACCACAAAGCCGCCACCCCTCCTGGCCGTCTCCTACTGCCACAGACCACCACTGCATTATGTGGGAAAAATCATGCAGCGTGCCTATGAGATGAGCTCAGAAACACTGACAACAAAAACCATTATGACAATAGGAAGGGAGGGTAAATCCATCTTAAACGTCAGTTTGAAGAACTGAAGGTAAAACAATCTTAAAATGTTAGTTTAGTAAAACTAAAGGTAAAGCCATCTTAAATGTAGGTTTGATCGAAATACACTATAATTACTATGAGTGTCTTCTTCAAATTTGGGAGAACGTTTCCATTTTCTCCAGTGTGGTTGAGAAAATTGTTAAAATGGTCATCGTGTGCAGTCCAGTTGAGGTTTCCAAAATGTGCACATAAACAACAAACACTGGACGAACTCTCTGCTCCTTTGTGTGCTGTGAGTCTCTGGTGTGCTGTGGGGGCGGCACAGTGAAGCACCGGCTCTGTGTGAGGCTCTGGTGCGCCGTGGGGGCAGCACAGTGAAGCACCGGCCCTGTGTGAGTCTCTGGTGCGCTGTGGGGGCAGCACAGTGAAGCACCGGCCCTGTGTGAGTCTCTGGTGTGCTGTGGGGGCAGCACAGTGAAGCACCGGCCCTGTGTGAGTCTCTGGTGCGCTGTGGGGGCGGCACAGTGAAGCACCGGCCCTGTGTGAGTCTCTGGTGTGCCGTGGGGGCGGCACAGTGAAGCACCGGCCCTGTGTGAGTCTCTGGTGCGCTGTGGGGGAAGCACAGTGAAGCACCGTCCCTGTGTGAGTCTCTGGTGCGCTGTGGGGGCAGCACAGTGAAGCACCGGCCCTGTGTGAGTCTCTGGTGCGCCGTGGGGGCGGCACAGTGAAGCACTGGCCCTGTGTGAGTCTCTGGTGTGCCGTGGGGGCAGCACAGTGAAGCACCGGCCCTGTGTGAGTCTCTGGTGTGCAGTGGGGGCAGCACAGTGAAGCACCGGCCGTGTAACGGAAGAGGTTTGACATCATTTAAGAGAAATGTGGGTCTCATATTTCTCTGTTATGAGCCAGATAGATGCGTTTGGTTAGGGGGCATCACTGCAGCCATGTCTGTTCCCTCACCCCTGCGGTCTGGTCAGGGTCTTCTCCGTGACCCAGTAAACCCTCTGTGTGCTTTGACATGCTTTCCTGGCCAGTGTGGTCAGGTTGCTTGAGTCAGAATGGGTTTTTAGTTCTCAAATTCTCTCAGATCGTCATTTAGCAGTCTGAGGAGACCCTGCGTGTTTGAATCATCTCTGTTTGTGTAAGATCTGCTGCATTTTCATTTCCTGTGCACGGCCGTCCGGGGGCCGCGAGTGTCCTGAGCGGCTCACCGCGGTGCACTCCAACACCAGCTGGATATGAGAGTTTCTAAGTCTCTCTTTGTGACTGGGACAGTGCATTGCGAAACTGGCTGTGCTGTTTATGCAATTAATCTGCCTTGTCTGTCTTTAATTGTTTATGTGTCTGTTTCCCCAATGAAGTTAAACAGTTTTTATTGGCAGTGAAAGGTCATACTATTCAAAACATGCAGAATTTCATTTTATGTAGCACAGACAAATAACACAACAGTGCAAATGTCACAAAATTTGTGACCCATCAAATGAAAATGCAATATTCTCTATGTTCCTCACTCACTCTGTCTCACACACGGGTCCCTCACTCACTCTGTCTCACACACAGGCATATGTAGACACACACACGGGTCCCTCACTCACTCTGTCTCACACACGGGTCCCTCACTCACTCTGTCTCACACACAGGCGTATGGAGACACACACACGGGTCCCTCACTCTCTGTCTCACACACGGGTCCCTCACTCACTCTGTCTCACACACAGGCGTATGGAGACACACACACGGGTCCCTCACTCACTCTGTCTCACACACAGGCGTATGGAGACACACACACGGGTCCCTCACTCACTCTGTCTCACACACGGGTCCCTCACTCACTCTGTCTCACACACGGGTCCCTCACTCACTCTGTCTCACACACGGGTCCCTCACTCACTCTGTCTCACACACGGGCGTATGTAGACACACACAGGGGTCCCTCACTCACTCTGTCTCACACACAGGCGTATGGAGACACACACACAGGTCCCTTACTCACTCTGTCTCACACACAGGCGTATGAAGACACACACGGACACAGTCAGCGGCTCTTTAAGTCTGCCATCATATGACTAAAGGGAAACCTGAGTTGAAGCTTATTTTGGGATGTAAGCAGAATATCTTTCCACATGGACACACACGCGCGTGCACACACACACACACTTCAGAAATATAAATAGCTGTCCCACACTTTAGCGAACTGAGCCTGTCGAGGTATAGACACCGCCAGCAGGACAGGTGACGCAGTGTTAAATCTGACAGTTTTTCCTGGTAAAATTATCTTTCCACAGGTAGCATGATAAATAAAAAGGCAAATCATATTACAGCATATCAGTCCTGCAAACACTGGGGAGCACACACCGGCTGCGCAGATACAGCCCCGAGGCCAGCGGGCTGGGGCACACACACCGGCTGCGCAGATACAGTCCCGAGGCCAGCGGGCTGGGGAGCACACACCGGCTGCGCAGATACAGTCCCGAGGCCAGCGGGCTGGGGAGCACACACCGGCTGCGCAGATCCAGTCCTGAGGCCAGCAGGCCGGGGTGCATGCATGTGACTGGTGTTTTATTTTCACTGACTATGAGCAGTGATTTGCAAGATTATACCTCAGTAAGTATGACTTTAAAAGTTGAAATTGCAGAGGAGAATGTTCAGAATGACATTGCATGAGTGTTTGAATGAAACAGTAAGGACACCACTTGCACTGTGGCAGTTTTACTGCTTTATTCAAACGTGGTGAATACCCAAACCAGTCGGACAGCAAGGAGCCAATAATCTGTGCCATGCCACGCCCCCCGAAACCAACGGACCGCACTGCGCCCATGGGAGAGGTCTCCCTGACACCTGTCCCTTACTGCCACAGGAGGTGCAGGATGAAGTACAGGGTGAAACGGGGTCAGACAGAAACACGTTTGGCTCATCCCATCGTCATTCTGCTTTATGTGCCACATCCTGCAGTTTAACATCAGTGTTGCATAATGATCCAATTCCAAAACTCTGAAGTGTCAGTTAAGAGTGTTACTTTGTGCACAGTCAGGCGGAGTTTGGCTGGAGAGGGGGTGTCATGCTGTTCTAGCAAGCAGCGGCTGGAACACACAAGCAGGTTAAATTCCCAGACAGCACATGAATTACAGTGTAGTGTAGTGGTTAGGGAGCTGGGCTTGTAGCTCAGAGGTTACAGAGCTGGGCTTGTAGTGTTAATGGTTAATGGGGAGCTGGGCTTGTTAGCTCAGAGGTTACAGTGTAGTATAATGGTTAGCTGGGCTTGGGAGCTGGGCTTGTAGCTCAGAGGTTACAGTGTAGTAGGAGCTGGGCTTGTGCTCAGTAGTAATGGTTACAGTGTAGTGTAATGGTTAGGGAGCTGGGCTTGTAGCTCAGAGGTTACAGTGTAGTATAATGGTTAGGGAGCTGGGCTTGTAGCTCAGAGGTTACAGTGTTAGGGAGCTAGTATAATGGTTAGCTGGGGAGCTGGTAATGGTTAGGGAGCTGGGCTTGTAGCTCAGAGGTTACAGTGTAGTATAATGGTTAGCTGGGAGCTGGGCAGTGTAGTGTAATTGGGAGCTGGGCTTGTAGCTCAGAGGTTACAGTGTAGTGTAATGGTTAGGGAGCTGGGCTTGCTCAGAGGTTACAGTGTAGTGTAATGGTTAGGGAGCTGGGCTTGTAGCTCAGAGGTTACAGTGTAGTATAATGGTTTGGGAGCTGGGGAGCTGGGCTTGTAGCTCAGAGGTTACAGTGTAGTGTAATGGTTAGGGAGCTGGGCAGTGTAGTGTAATGTTAGCTGGGCTCAGAGGTTACAGTGTAGTGTAATGGTTAGGGAGCTGGGCTTGTAGCTCAGAGGTTACAGTGTAGTGTAATGGTTAGGGAGCTGGGCTTGTAGCTCAGAGGTTACAGTGTAGTGTAATGGTTAGGGAGCTGGGCTTGTAGCTCAGAGGTTACAGTGTAGTATAATGGTTAGAGAGCTGGGCTTGTAGCTCAGAGGTTACAGTGTAGTATAATGGTTAGGGAGCTGGGCTTGTAGCTCAGAGGTTACAGTGTAGTATAATGGTTGGGAGCTGGGCTTGTAGCTCAGAGGTTACAGTGTAGTGTAATGGTTAGGGAGCTGGGCTTGTAGCTCAGAGGTTACAGTGTAGTATAATGGTTAGGGAGCTGGGCTTGTAGCTCAGAGGTTACAGTGTAGTGTAATGGTTAGGGAGCTGGGCTTGTAGCTCAGAGGTCACAGTGTAGTAGAGGTCAAAGACAGCGCCAACATGTGCAGATGTGTGACTGAACTTCCTTCCTGTAGGGTGACAGTGATATGCAGATGTCGTGTAAAAAGTTCTTCCTGACACAAGTTTTGTTTTCTCCTGCGGTAATGACAGAAAAGTGATCCTGCATGCATTACGATTTGGCTGAGAGGAGAGTTTAGGAGAGGAAATAACAGGATGGAGAGAAAAAGGAGGAGAGGAGGGGAGGATTTGATGGAAATTCCTGATGAATGAATGATGGACACAGTCTCTGTATGGTGACAAAAGCATGCAAAAATACTACGCAAGCACACAACACAATATAGTATTTGTAGCAGTTATGCACATTTGGGTTTAGAGTTCAGGGTGTGGTGTAAAGAGTTAGGATCATTTTTACTGTCATGTGAAAAACCATGGTTAGTGGAAAACCACATAATTATTCATACTAATTCATGAATATGGTGATTAACCAGTATTATGAACTGCTGATGGTGTGTAAATGTTATAATTAGGACCAGCTAATTAATATTCTGTCTCTAAGGATCTTATAGTATATCAACAGAGGGAGAAAATATGTGTGTGTGTGTGTGTGCTGAAAACATGGTATGTTCTCTGTTCAATGTCCAAACCTGCTGCATGTAGTTTCCTAAGTCACTCTGGATAAGGGTGTTTTGCTGCCATTTTACACTTTCATCACCGCGCCCCCAAAAGCCATCAATTACCCTTAAGCCCTGAGTCTGAGGGAGGCTAACAGCGCTTTCTCTCAGCAGTGTGAGTGACCCGGAGGTGCGGACAGGAATGAGGGCGGCGGTGCGCCTCGTTCACCTCTCTCTGGCCTGTCCTCTCCTCGCTGAAAAAAGACAGAAAGAAATCACTGAGTCTGGGAACGGTGCCAAAGATTTCGAAGGAAAACAACCGGAGTGAATGTGGATGTACGAGGCGCTACAGCGCACAGGAATGCGAAAAGGCATTAATAAATAACAGATGTGGTATCGATACGGAATGGACGTCCACACGGCCGCTTATTTATTTTCTTCTTGGGAAGAGCTTTGGGTGGAGACCGTTTGGTTGCTTAAGTTCATTAGGCTGGAGAAACGTTGCCAAACCACTCTCGCGCATGCACACACACACTCACACACCATGACTGTCCTAACCTGATGGGCTGTTTGGTTTGTGATTGGGAGTCAGCGCGGTCTGACAGTTGAGATTTAAGGAGCCGTCGCACACTCTCTGCATTTCCCCCCATATGGTCTGGCTGAAATCCTTCATTCAAACATAAAAAAACACCTCTTAGATTTAATTTGTAGAGTAGAACATTTTGAGGCAAGTTTGACAGACTGTACAGGTGAAAGAGTAAAGCATGTGACATATGGTCATGTGCTTCTACATTTCATCTACATTTGGCTTCTCATTCTTTTATAATTTTTACAATTCAACATTCATGATGGTCCTGTGACTCTCCGTTGCCATGTAAACAAACAGGATCTGTCCTAAATTGGGTTTGTCTATCTGTATGGAGGCTCTCGCCATATGGCACTCACTCCATTCTGCTCTGTGATTCATGTTAAGGCCGTCAGTCATTTCTGTCACATTCATCTTCAGTCGCGCCCTGAAGGGAAGAATCACACAGAGTTCATATACGGAGCACATGCAACAAAAACACATGCACTGTCTGTGTGTGACCGCATGCTAATGCGTGAATGAAGTTAAATGCAACAACATGTGATCATATGACATGCATGTGTTACTGTATGTGGTATGTATGTGAACCACATGTGAAATGTCCAGAAACACAGGTGATTCACATGTTCAGATGTGCTTTCTCCATAGCGGAGGCCTTTCCACCTATCTGCATCTGTGGAAATCTCTGTATTATTCTCTGTGCTCTAACATGCTGGTGTGTGACGCTGGCAGGTGACCTTGTGTTCTATGTGTGAACAGGCAGTTCCATGCAGTCCAGTCTCTTGGTGCAGTCTCTTGGCACAGGCTCTGGGCGCAGTCCTTGGGTGCAGTCTGTAGGCGCAGTCTCTGGGTTCTGTCTTGGGGCGCAGTCTCTCGGTGCAGTCTCTAGGCGCAGTCTCTGGGCGCAGTCTTGCAGTCTTTTGGTGCAGTCTCTGGGCACAGTCTTGCAGTCTCTGGGCGTAGTTTCTGGGCGCAGTCTCGGGGCGCAGTCCTGCAGTCTGTGGGTGCACTCTCTTTTCTCAGTCTCTGGGCGCAGTCCTGCAGTCTGTGGGTGCAGTCTCGGGGCGCAGTCTCTGGGTGCAATCCTGCAGTCTGTGGATGCAGTCTCGGGGCGCAGTCTCTGGGTGCAGTCCTGCAGTCTCTGGGTGCAGTCTCGGGGCGCAGTCTCTGGGTGTGCAGTCTCGGGGTGCAGTCTCTGGGTGCAGTCTCTGGGTGCAGTCTCTGGGTGCAGTCCTGCAGTCTCTGGGTGCAGTCTCGGGGCGCAGTCTCTGGGCGCAGTCCTGCAGTCTGTGGGTGCGCTCCAGCAGTCGCTGCTGCTGTCTCCACCCTGATTGATTATGAGACGAGCTCAGCGCCCCTCCTGCCTCCTGCCTGTCAGCCAGCAGCCAAACCCAGTTCAGCATATTCCACTCCTAAATTAAACAGAGCACATGGATAAACCCATCCCATGTTCAGGACAGGGAAAGGGTTATTCCCACTGACCTCACTGTTTCTTCTGGAATACAATCTGCCTTCAGCTTCCCAAACTTCCATAGCAACAAAACAAACCCATGATGAGAAACATAAATATTTAAGACAGGGTTTTCTTAAGTAGATTATTAAAATGAGTTCATTTTGAAATGTGATGGGTTGTCTTTTGTCAGAGACCATTATCTTGTTAATGGGGGTTGTGTGGCAGAGGATGCCCCTGTATGAATAACACTCAGTCAGTCACAGAGCCCTCTTACAAATGCTTATTTTAATAAGGAAGTGAATCTTTCACCTGGGGAGTTATTACCTGGCACTTTGTTAGCCTGCGCTCTCTCTCTCTCTCTCTTCTCTCTCTCTCTCTGTGCTCAAAGGAAGGATTTGCATTCCAGTAAACCGCTAATCTTTCCCCATAATCATATCCTTATGGAATCCCCATCTGATTATCTGGCAGGTTGAGGCAGGCTCCTGCACACCACACCACCTTTCCCATCAGTGCAAACCTTTCTCTGAGAGCGAGTGCTTTCCATGTTATAGCACGTCTTTCATCAAAGTGTATGAGTATGTGCGTAATTTAATCCATGTTTATGGAGCAGAAATGCAGTGATAATCTGCAGAGATGCATGAGTTGGTTTACATTTTATCACTGTCCTGCATCCTGTGCCTGCCAGTGTGTGAGGGGATGTTGGAGACTGAGGTGAAGTTAGCCGCATCGCTGATACTCAGGTCAGTAGAGGGTGGCACAGGTGATCTGTGTACTTGGGGTGCGGTTTTCCTTGGTCACGTCTCTGGGGGAACATGTGAGACTTTTGCTGTGTCCGCCAATGTGCTTTTCTCAAAGGCCCTGCCTGTGCACCTTCCTGAGCTGGAGCTGGAGGATGGAGGGATGCAGGAGGGAAGAGAGGAGGAGTGGGGGAGGAGATGTGTTCCAGATGTGGGGGTTTGGAGGGGTTCCCCTGGGCCCCTGCCTCAGGGCCCCCAGTTGTCCTCAGCCCAGTGTTGAGATCACGGTCACAGCTGCGTGCTGCAAGAACCCCACCCAGAGTCTGCTGCTGCCGTGGTGATCTCATCCCCTGGCAACGGAAGTCAGGCAGGACCACGGCCCAGAGGCCTGGTCTCACTGACACCGTACCCCAACCGCACACAGTCACACCGTACCCCAAACGCACACAGTCACACCGTACCCCAACCACACACAGTCACACCGTACCCCAACCGCACACAGTCACACCGTACCCCAACCGCACACAGTCACACCGTACCCCAACCGCACACAGTCACACCATAATCCAACCACACACAGTCACACCACACCCCAAACGCACACAGTCACACCACACCCCAAACGCACACAGTCACACCGTACCCCAACGCACACAGTCACACCACACCCCAAACACCGCACACAGTCACACCAGTCACACCCACCCCAAACGCACACAGTCACACCGTACCCCAACCAAACACCATCACACTGTACCTCAACCAAACAGTCACACTGTACCCCAACCACACACAGTCACACCATATTCCAACTGCACACAGTCACACCACACCCCAAACGCACACAGTCACACCGTACCCCAACCGCACACAGTCACACCATAATCCAACCGCACACAGTCACACCACACCCCAAACGCACACAGTCACACCATACCACAACCAAACACAGTCACACCATACTTCAAGCAAACACTGTCACACCGTACCCCAACCAAACACCATCACACTGTACCTCAACCAAACAGTCACACTGTACCCCAACCAAACACTGTCACACCATACTCCAACCACAGTCACACCATACCCCAAACAAACAGTCACACTGCACCCCAACCAAACACAGTCATGCCATACCCCAACCAAACATGCTTACACCCTGCAAAGCTGAATAGTGAACCACAAAATAAAGGTTTGCTTAAATGGACATTTGTGTTGTGAATGCAGTTTGCACTGTCTTGAAAAGGCCAATATTAAAACGCCTGTAGAGAAATGAATAATGTAATACAGCATGGTATGTGATATTGTGTTTTATTGTTGACAAGGCTTAGCAGTCTTACCCTGGAGCCTGTGCTCACGGTAGTGATCCGAACCCCCAAGCCCTAATCCTTGCATATTTGCTGAAATATTTCAGGAGAATTAAATTTGGTGAAGGGATATGTTTATGCTCATAGGGACAGTTTGCAGGACAATGCCTCAGACACACCAGTTTACCCACCAAACCCATCACAAAATCATGTTTTAGGTGCTGAGGTGTCACATGTAGTATTAATTAAATAAAACCATGGCGACTCTTTAGCCTGGATTGAGTCAGTGTTTGTCCTCCAGTTTTACTCAGAGATGAAAGTGTTAATGTACCCAATGCAAACCCGTTTTTCCATCTAAAAGGATCATGATTCTGAGATGGCTGAACTGGTCTCACTGTGTGCGCACAGAAAAATCCAGGCTGACGTGTATTAGTGGGCCAGGTTTATGACCACATTTGATTAAATTTTGACTGTAAGCCGTTTATATAAAGTAATGTGTCGTGGAAAGTGCAGTAAGAAGGAAAGACCTGTGAAGAGAGCCGGAGAGACGCGATGGTGGGAAGTGAATCAGGACACCGACGGAGCGGCCGTTCCGTCTGTCCTGGGCTCTGAGTACGAGCTTCCTTCCTGTGTTTGTTCTTCGCCCTGTCATGTGGAGTCAGACACAGAGGGGAATCACCAGAATGGAGGGGTGGGGGGGTTGAGCTTTGCTTTGTGGGGTAGGGGTGAGGGGTGAGGGTGGGGGGGGGTTGAGCTTTGTGGGGGTAGGGTGGGGGTGCAGCTTGTTTGTTATATATGCTGACTTTGTCATCCTTTGACAACATTCCCTTCTTCTGAAGCCGCTGTTGACTGTGACCACCCCCCATATCAAAATATACAGTATATTGTCCATAAGTTTATTGTCCATACCCATAAGATCAGTTACTTCGCATGATGTCTTTAGCGGCTGGTATTTTAACATAACGCCATTTTGCCATCCGTTATAACCTAATGAAATGATGCCAGTAGCCGCTCCTCGGTAAGGTTTGAAAAACCAGTTCAGACCTAAGCAACCAGGTGAGGTGATTGACCTGTGAGAGCATCTTGTCGATGGAGCAGCCATTGTTTTGAAAGAGGCGGCTCTCTCACATAAAGGTGTGGTTACCTGTATTCAGGCTGAGGGCAGGGTTTTACTCTGGCTCCTCCCACAGCTGGGGTGTGCTGGTGCTAACATCAGGTAGCTGTTAATAAGGTGAGAACTGGGCTGTGTTTAAACCCCATGATGCACTGGGGTCTGAGGGATGGGTATTTACTCTGTGCTGAGGGGCACAAACCAGCTCTCTGATCACACACAAATAAACGGACTGAGGACAGGACAGAAGAGCGTGAGAAAGGCAGATGGGTCCAGTGAAGCACAGCGTTCTCTGATATTCATGTGAAGCTGTTTGATCGATTTCTATTAGTTGGGAAACACATCTGCCATTGTTCTTGACTGGGGTCTGATGGTCAGACACTTCTCTTCCTGTTTGACTGTCCTCTCTCCCCCCCCAGATGTCCTTTCCTTCAGAAGACAGAGCCAGCACAAACAGGGCTGCCCCCCGCCACACACACACACAAACACTGAGATCAACACTCACACTCACACACACACACACACACACACACACAGCGTGCACAGGCACACGCACACACACACTCAAGCGTGCACACACACACACACACACACACACACTCACACACACTCAAGCGTGCACGCACAGGCACACGCACACACACACTCAAGCACACACAGGCACACACACACACACACACACACACACACACACACGCACAAACACATGCACACAGTCACACTCACACACACACTCACACACACACACTCACAGGGGAGTTCAGCCTCAAACTCCATATTTCAGCACTTGATGTTTCTAAAATAAAGACATTTTCTGGACTGCAAATATTAATTAAGTTTTAATTTATATTATCCTTCGGAAACACAAAGCAATAATTTTAAGTACAGATGTATTTGATAAAATTAAATGTTTCAGTGTCTTTAAATGATAATTAGGGACAGAGAAATATGCAGTGAGATTTAAATGAAAGGTTTGTTGAAAAGCCGTTTGTTTTGCGTTTATACTAACAGATCCATAATAAGATCTGTTGTGAAGCTATGTACATTTTTGTGTGCTTGTTTGTTTGTGTGTGTAGAGAGAGAGAGAGAGAGAGAGAGAGACAGACAGACAGACAATGAGAATGTGTGAGAAATAGGTTGTAAACTATTGTATGTATATGAGCATTTCTCCAGTATGTGTCAGTGACATACAAGAGAGGTTACTGTGTGTGTGTGTGTGAGTGTGTGTGTGTGTGTGTGTGTGTGTGTGTGTGTGTGTGAGTGTGAGTGTGAGAGAGAGAGAGAGAGTTACTATAGACCCTACAGTGAGTGTTATGGTTCCCATGTGGCTGGGTGGGGGAGCTTGGCTCTGTCTATCAGTCTGTCTGATGGCCATTAACCCCTCTGGTCATGCAGATGTTGAGTTCTCTCTCCCTCCAACCACAGAGCTTACGCTGAGATGATGTCACTTGTTTATATTCGTGTGAACAATTGTGTGTAATTTTATTTGATTTGATTTATTGATGGTGCTGTATTAGCTGTGGTGGAGGTTTCTCCTGCACTTTGCATACAGGTATACAGCCTGCAGCAATAGCACACCTGGAGGTGACATTTAGAGCGCAAACACACCTGGAACACAGCATCAGAGCACAAACACACCTGGAACACAGCACCCCTGGAGTACAGCATCAGAGCAAAAACACACCTGGAGCAGAGCTTCAGAGGACAGACACACCTGGAGCAGAGCTTCAGAGGACAGACACACCTGGAGCAGAGCTTCAGAGACACACACCTGGAGCAGACAGACACACCTGGAGGACACACACACCAGAGACACACACACCTGGAGCAGAGCTTCAGAGGACAGACACACCTGGAGGGAGCTTTAGAGGACAGACAGACACACCTGGAGCAGAGCTTCAGAGGACAGACACACCTGGAGCAGAGCTTCAGAGGACAGACACACCTGGAGCAGAGCTTCAGAGGACAGACACACCTGGAGCAGAGCTTCAGAGGACAGACACACCTGGAGCAGAGCTTCAGAGGACAGACACACCTGGAGCAGAGCTTCACAGCACCTGGGATGTATGTGCAGCAGGTGTTTTGGGAAAAAGGTAGACTGTGTGAAAATATTGGTAACTTTTTTCCTATTTCATGAGTAATATAAATATATAAACAATAAATACACCCATTTGTTACAAAGATAACAAAGAATAATTATTTGTATATTTAAGAAATACTTATTGAGGATTGCACAGTACAGATTAAGGCCTTTTTCCTCATTAGAATTATTTTGGAGAGTAGAGATAGTCCCTTTCCAGAATGAGGAAGCTTAACATAAATGAGATGCATGACAGACATTTCTTCTGTATCATATTTACACCACAGATACCTTAAAAAAACATTCACGGATTCATAAACTTCAAATGTATGTTTGTGCCACATGTATAGCCCAATGATCTTAAGAAATGTGTCCCGATTCAGGAGCGTAAACAGCAGCAGACCTGCGTACGCACGTCCTTTGTGCTCTGAGCAACGGTTCACTGGTTTTAATCTGAGAGAAACATTCCAGACATGTGACGTTTAGGGGAATTATGGGTGTTCTTAGTGTTTGGGTTTGAGTGATTTTTTTGTTCAGATGGGGAGGGGGCTGGAGGAGGGTGTGACCCTCTTATTTAATCTGTCAGGTTGGGCGTGTGTTTCAGTCTGGATTCAATCACGATGTTTCCTCTGACTCACAGTTACACACACGGGGTGTAGTGCTTTTTCCTCCGTCAGCAACGGCCCCAATAACACCACCAGTATTTTCATTTTCCGGTCAAAGTTTGAGTGAAAAATAAAAATAAAAAAACAGACTCTCAAAGTCTGTTTTAGCGCTGTATGCTGTGTTTATCTGCCAGGCTGTTTCACCTGTTTCACTCAATTTCACTGCATTGTGTTGTGTGATTTCTGTCTGGCTGTTTCATTGTGCTCTACTCTGTCATTTCTGTCAGGCTGTGGTTGTTTTGTTGTCTCCAAATGTCGGTTGCAGTAGAATAGCAGTGTGGCTGAGGGTGATGGGTAAATCTGACCCTTAGGGGTGCCCCGTGTTTCGGATGTGGGGGTGCGCGCTCTGCTGCCAGGATATTACTTGTGCTGCGCTTCAGGACAGCAAAACAACAGTGTGCTTTTTGGGGCTCGTCCAAGAGGGATCGTCTGTCCCGGTCACTCTCCTCTGCAGCCTCAGCGTCACCGGACCCAGACGGTCGGATCCGGAGGGACATCCGGACTCCGGTGCTTGCTTTATTACCGTTCCAGCTGCAATGTGACTTGAGGCTAGTCGTTCATGATCGTTTTGTGAGGGATGTTTGAAACGTCAGTACTTTCAACTGGAGCATTCTGCACTGTGAAACCACACCACACCTGACAAATGTATGCTGTGGTGCTGGAGGTCAAATATAAAATGGAGAGACTTTCATGACTCTCTCGGCTCAGGAACCCAGCTTAAAATTAAACTTGCCCATGGTGACATAATTTTCTATATTTGTTTTACTCAATTTTCCAAATGTCATACAAAAACTAGATAATCTCATTTCATAATAGACAATAGAGAATTCATAAAATTAAGCCTGTATCATTTTGCTATGGCTGTGAGAGTGCTTGTTTGAGATGTTCAGTGCACATTTGGAGAATGTTCTGGAAACAACCTTAACTGAAAACCCTCCCTGTAAGTGGAAAGGGTTGTGCTTGTGTTGGGGTCTGTGAGGGCCTCAGTCTGAAAGGGGGTGGGGGTGGGGGTGGGGGCATTTTCCCCTCTCCATAACTGGCTCAGAAAAATTTAAATGCCCAGAAACATCCTGAATGCTGTAGAATAAGAAATATAGGCAGAAGGGTGGGGTTCTGGCAGGTATGCATAGTTACGTTATTACTAATGACTGTAATGAGTGGGGTTATTTAGTGTAGATTAGTAAAGGAAAACACAGCCGTGCTTTCTAGCAGGCAAAATCATAATTCTTGTAGGGTGGAGCAGCCAGCTCACACCGTAGTCTGAATCCTGACATAGACCCAGCCCTGACACATAAACATGAGCGGGGAGAGAGGAGAGGATCGCACTGGTTCAGATTAAAAGCTGTTACATCGTTTCTTTAACTGAATGAATCGTGAACAGCAGGTGGCAGTGTTGCGCAGGGTTTACTTTGTGGCACACCTGAAAACACTCCTGAAGAATATAAAAGTATAAGTTAGCTGTGCCGCTAAGCTACCTGACAGTGAACTCACTCATTACAGACAGGCTGCCTGTTGCTGCTTACAGAGCAGGGAACATCTTTAGACTGTACTTCATGACATTCTGCTGACTGATACACACTGCAGTCAGACACCTGCACAGCTGGGTATGGAGACTGTTTTATATACACATCCATGTTTATATTTTGACTAATATGGATTCCTTAAATATGAGTTCATCCCTTATTGGAATTAGCCTGCATCACACCTGCTAATTAATTTCTCTTTTCCTGCTCTTGTATTTGTGCTCTTATTTTAAACAATGAGGTCGGGACCCAATAAATTGCACTTTGTCACCCTAAGGGTGTATGGAGAATGAAATAACATTCAAAAGTTTAACAAAGTTTAGCAAAAATAGGAAATACTCAAAGCTTATGTTGGAAGGTAAAGTCTGCTTTGACTGAATTGCATAAGTCCTGAAATACACTACGTGCATTTGATCTGGCCCTAGCCCCACTTTCACTGAGTCAGTCCACAGCAGCAGCTGCGCAGACATGCAGATGCACAGAAAAACATCTGCGCAGACATGCAGATGCACAGAAAAACATCTGTGCAGACATACAGATGCACAGAAACACATCTGCGCAGACATGCAGATGCACAGAAACACATCTGCGCAGACATGCAGATGCACAGAAAAACATCTGCGCAGACATACAGATGCACAGAAACACATCTGCGCAGACATGCAGATGCACAGAAAAACATCTGCGCAGACATACAGATGCACAGAAACACATCTGCGCAGACATGCAGATGCACAGAAACACATCTGCGCAGATGAAAGGACATTTGGACATTCATGAAGCTAGTCTGCCTTGACTCTCTTTAAAAAAAAAGCCAATCTGCAAACGCCCATATTTTGTGATTAAGCCAGTGTGAGGAAATTGGAACAGAGGAGTCCAACAGCTCTGACATTTGGAGACTTCTCTGCTGGACCAGAACGCAGCGCTCGCTTTCTCAGGGGAACTTCATCTTCATCACTGTGTGTTAAACAGGGATGAGCTGCTGGTGGAGCCTGAGTGAGGCTGAGCAGCTCGCCGCACGCTGCTGTAACGGAACACAAGGTCTCTGTGTGCAGAATGTACTGATGTCTTATCTGAAATAAACCCAATCCCAAAAACAGAAAACAAAACGATAAATCAACACAAAAGATCAAATACAACTCCGACAAAGCAGGACACAGATGTGTTATGGAGTGTCTTGTGCCATAGTGAAAGACTGTTGATGTCATCATTGTATCTGAGTAGTTTCCCAGGCTAATGACACCCTGCCTGCACTTCCTCCATTACACCTCAGATGTAGTGACAGATTTCCTCCATGTCCTTTCTGTTGCTATAAGTTCATCCTTGTCCATGCAGAGTGAGTGTTTTAGACAGACTATCAGTGTGGTTTACTGTGGAAGTATAAACCTGCTAGCAAACAAACACAGGCAGTGTACACATGTTTTTGCAGTTACCAAAATCACCATTTTTAACTGAAATGAGTTAGGAGGAAAAATGTAATAAGTCCATTTGAAATGCTGCATTTTCCTGGAAAGCGAAGTGGGGCAGTGGGTAGATTTTGATTTTGTAAAAATCAGGCCAACACTGCCACCAACAGGCCACTTACTGCAACAACAAGGGACAGCATGCAGCAATGGCATCCCTTCTGTTCCTGTACGGCCTCTGTTTTACTCACTTCCTGTCATACATAAACACATCCATGGGGATTGTGTAAGGTGTTGGTGCGTTCAGTGCCATGTTTGCTTTAGATGGGTCTAGATAATGAACAATATCTTGAAAGGATTTTATGGAACTAATTTTGGCTGTTACAGCATCGAATGTCTGAAACCTTGAAGTAGCTGAACTGTTCAGCTTAAAGCAAATACCACTGCAAAGGTACCTGTGTGCCTCTTATTCTGGAATGCAGAACCATGAAACATTGGGGAGCAACAACAATTTGATTGGAATTAAATATGTTTAAAAATTAGTCAATAAGATGTTTTAGTGCTTGATTCTTAATTTAAATTGCTAAACTGTTGCCTCTCTGTAATGGCATGATGAGAGTGATAAGGCCCAGGGCCATCATGACTCTCACCTGTGTAATGGCAGGTTGTCCCAAATTACCCATGCTGCACTGCTTTCTGTTTTCATACTCTAATAAAATGCTTTTTTCTCTTCTGAGAAAAAGTGCAAACACATTCATTTGTGACCCTTCATAGTCATTTCTGAAATGTGGGTACTGTTTGAAGTGTGTGCGTAAGGTCATTTATCAATCAGACTCATTCTTAAAACCCACGTGGAAACAACCAGCTATTTTTAGACACCTGTGACCTTCCAGGCCACAAACTGCAACCTGTCAGCACACCCGGGGTCACACGTCTGATTTTCTAGAACAATCTGAGGATGGTGTCAGGTTAGAAATGTGTCTAAATAAAAGGCTTAGCGATTGTGTCTAAATAACCAAGAATAAGTTTAGCATTTGTAGCTAAATCACCAAACAAAGATTTAGCACTTATTCATGGTAGTTTAGACACACGTGGGAGAAGGCCCTGAGGTGTTGATAGCCTCGGTCAGATACTATTCGACGACCGTAAGAAGATTTATCGTTTATATATGGTGACCATGAAGTGGTCCCTTTTACAGACTGATGCTGTTCTCGTTCCCTTGTTTGATCCTGCCTATTCATCTGAGTCCATTCATCTTGACCTTTGCTCTTTTATTCAGTGAAACTGATATTATGATTATCTGTGTGGCAAATATGTTACCGTGCCAACATGTGCTCCAGAAACATCATAATCAAACCCTGATATATCAGCCCAAGTAATGGAGCCAGACAGGGCCGGCTTATCAGCCACTTATCTGCTGCTAATACAGATTCAGGCATCTCACCATGTAATGGCCTCAAAATCCAAATCTACTCACCCCCAATGTACAAGATAACACTATGCTCACAAGGATACAATACCACTATCCACCACTAGAGGCAGTATCTACTGCAACAGCTTCCAGTGGGTGTTTCAAGAGTATTGAGATTCACATGATGTTTTTAGGTTAAATTTCAGTTTAAAATAAAGTTTTGGGGAAAACACTGCATCCAAAAGCGTTTTATACAATATTACTTAAGGTAACAGTGAGGAATTAACCACCAATACAGAAAATACCTGCTGAATTAAACACGATTACAGAGAGTAACTGTGATGAACAGAATGCATAACTGTGTAGTGTGTGTCATATTTTAAAATCATTCAGCTTTAATCTCCACCACTTGTACTGACTAAACCATAGACAAATATCATATTTTAATATTATTCAGCTTGAATCTCCTTCTGTTAAAGTGATTCTTAACCACAGAAAAATATCATATAAGGCCAAATTTCCAGATGGATCCAAATTAAGAGCACCTAACCTAGTTATGGCCCCTGTTTTAATTTTCTGAACATGGAGCGGTTATTTAAGGGGAGACCCGGTCACTTACAGCCTCCCGGCTGAGCGGTGCAGGGAGAGGTTCTGAAATGTCCGTGGTTTTGTTTCTGCTGAGAAAGAAAAGGAGGTGATAATTGGGTGGGAATGAAATTTGCGTTTCTCATCTTGTGGTGTGAAGTGAGACGGCCACAGGATGTCCCGTCTCCGGATGCTAAAGCAGCAGCTGCTACGTGTGGAGACTTCTGGGAACGTTTTCCCCCAGAGGAGCGGGTGAGCTTGTGGCACGGGCCTGGCCTGGAGAGCGCTCTGCTGTTCGTTCCGTGGTCTTACAGAGCGCCAGATAGCACTCCTCTATGTGTGCTTCAAAGTCCGCAGAACAGCATTTTTGCAGAGTTTAGAAAACAGATGGTTTTTTTGTTTGTTTTTTGTTTGCAGGGTTTAAGAGAGGAGAAGGAGGTGACTGAGAGTCTCAGAGGCAGGGAGCAGAGACCGGACCCGTGGGAGGCTTCATTTCCTTATCGCAGACTGATGTCACATCGCCCACACTTTCAGAACGAGTGACAACAACCCAGGGAAGCCACGGCAGTCACACACAGCAGCAAAAACCAGAGACAGCCTGAGAGACAGGACACACCCGAGACCGTTAGACTGAAAGGACACATGAACACCTACTAAATATTTACTTTACATGAACTGCTAAAGTGCCTGCCTAGGGTAAGGTACAACAGCAGTGCTATACCAGGGATTCAAACCTGCAGCTGCAATGCTACAAGCCCAGCTCCCTAACCATTATACTACACTGTAACCTCTGAGCTACGAGCCCAGCTCCCTAACCATTATACTACACTGTAACCTCTGAGCTACGAGCCCAGCTCCCTAACCATTATACTACACTGTAACCTCTGAGCTACAAGCCCAGCTCCCTAACCATTATACTACACTGTAACCTCTGAGCTACGAGCCCAGCTCCCTAACCATTATACTACACTGTAACCTCTGAGCCAAGCTCAGCTCCCTAACCATTATACTACACTGTAACCTCTGAGCTACAGCCCAGCTCCCTAACCATTAACTACCTGTAATTGAGCTACAAGTCCAGCTCCCTAACCATTATACTACACTGTAACCTCTGAGCTACAAGCCCAGCTCCCTAACCATTACACTACACTGTAACCTCTGAGCTACGAGCCCAGCTCCCTAACCATTATACTACACTGTAACCTCTGAGCTACGAGCCCAGCTCCCTAACCATTATACTACACTGTAACCTCTGAGCTACAAGCCCAGCTCCCTAACCATTATACTACACTGTAACCTCTGAGCTACGAGCCCAGCTCCCTAACCATTATACTACACTGTAACCTTTGAGCTACGAGCCCAGCTCCCTAACCATTATACTACACTGTAACCTCTGAGCTACAAGCCCAGCTCCATAACCATTACACTACACTGTAACCTCTGCCCAGCTCCCTAACCATTACACTACACTGTAACCCTGAGCTACAAGCCCAGCCCTAACCATTATACTACACTGTAACCTCTGAGCTACAAGCCCAGCTCCCTAACCATTATACTACACTGTAACCTCTGAGCTACAAGCCCAGCTCCCTAACCATTACACTACACTGTAACCTCTGACCTACAAGCCCAGCTCCTATATCATCTCATCTGAAAGATGGCACCTCCTCCAGCCCTGTGTCCCCATCATACTGTGACAAAGCAGTTAGTGGAGTTAAACCAACACTGCTATAAACACTTAAACTGTCAATATAAGCTAACCATGACATAAGCTGTCACACTTCCATCACTGCTGTCCTGGCAAAGCCGCACATAGATACAGACACAAATGTTGCTTCTGTCATGTGTTCAGTCTCACCACACACATAACAAGCTGCTGTCCTGCTCATTTAATACCCGGGCTATGAGGTCACTGAGGAGGAAAGGAAAACATTTTACATTCATATTGACTCAAATGGCAGAGTGATTGTGTCAGGGATCTGACACATGGAGGAAGCAGAATTGCACAGTTGGGTCCATCTCATTTCACCCAGCTCTGCCTCCTTTTCCACGGGCTTTTACACAACACCCCGGGCTCAGACTCATTTAAGCAATCCCTCTACCGGTCAATTTATCTGGGCTTCTGATGGGGAAGTGGCTGCAGTTTTGCATGCGTGCAGAAGAAGCTGAAAGAACGGCCGAGCTCATGGCCTCTAAAGTCCCACAAACATCTGAGTTGCTGACACAAGCTCAAAGTTTGGCCACAAAATATCAGACAGTGTGTGACACGAGCTGTACTGAACATCAGTACCTCACTTAAGCAGGTCTGCTGTTCAGTGAGACTGACACTGGCCTGCTGAAGTTAGCTCTGTAACAGTTAGCCAGCAACAGGAACCCTCGCGTGCGCGAGATTTCGGCCTGAGAAACACTACATCACCCCACAAGATCAACTGCCTTCACTTGCGCCTTTATTCTTGGAAAACACGATAAATGTTTTGATTAGCTGCCCATATATGTTCAACAGATGAATAAAGAAAAAAGAAAGCAAAAGAAATATGAGTACAAAACACTGAAGACTTTCAGAAATACAGAAGAGGTTGTGGGATTATGCTTTTTTTTCAAAGGACTGGGTCTGTGGCTGCATGAGATATATTTACCTCTCCTCTGTGCCTATAATGTAATATATGATTACAATTCATTTTTGAATCCCTGTTTGTTTACCTCAGCCATGGCGATAATATTAGGAACTACCTACAACTATAATTACGGCAGTAACTCGCGGTGATAGCTATAGCAGTACTGCCATACAGTATCAACACTCAGCCAAAGCCTTACAAGATGAGCTTCAATGAAGGTTCTCAATGACTGTTAATAACAGGAAGTGCTGTGTCACCGCAACAGGAAGTGGTTTGCTCAAGCCCCAGCTTCCAGCTTTGGGTTCGTTGTTAAGGAGCTTACCTCCCCCGTAGCAACCGCCGGAAGTATGTGTTGATTCGGACGGTGGCTGTCTGTCTCTGTCATGTGGTTGTCAAATTCCGTGTGAAATAGTTAAGCTATTTATTAATGAACCATGTGAGCTGTGTACGTGGCACGATAAGCGTGTAGCCCCTCTCCCCATCTTTATTTTTCACACTAGGCTGACATCCTGTCAGGTAAACTAGAGAAAAATTAAAAGTGTGTAGTCATTTAAAAAGGAAAACTGTGTCTTTGATTGTTGCATGGTTTTATCTGAAACGTTCGTATCAGCAGCATCCCTGTGAGGCCCCGGCAACATTGCAGCAACGTTACACCGGAGGCCTGAGAGCAGAGTGTGAGCTGACGAGCTTCGAGGCTTCCGCCATCATGAGAACCACCTGCTGGCTGCAATCACGGCGCATTACTGCTTATGGTAATTGCAAAGCGCTGGTAATTGCACAGAAATTGGCTGCTCTAAGGAAAGAGGCGGCTTAAAAACAACCCAGGTCGTTTGTTTTTAATAATTTTTTCCTTGCAGAATGAAGGAAGAGCCTCGTCGATCCTTCGTGAAAGGAAATATAAAACGATCCTTCGTGAAAGGAAATGTAAAATGACTCACAAATCGCCGGGCGATTTGTGAGTCGTTTTATATTTCCTTTCAAGAACAGTCATATCTAAGCAGGATTAGCAGTGCGTCAGTGTTCACAACAATGTTATCATTCTGTCAGTTTTTCATTAGGCACCCATGAATCCTGTTGTTTTAGGACTCCTCACAACATTACAAATAAACGTAATGACATTTGGAATCATTGCAGCAGCACATTAAAGCGGAGAAAGCGATGGGCTCTATTCTCTGAGCAGGCGCCTCGGCGCGCATGGGACCCCGTAATGCACCATGTCTCTCCCCTGAACACAAAGACAATATTCGCCTCTCACTCTGTAACCGCCGCAATAAACCGCTGTACTAATTAAGGTTTTATCTACCAGAGATTATCCCGTTTATGAGGGAGAGGGGGATGCCAGCGACCAGCCCTCCTCTCGTACTCTTACTCCTGCGTCTTATGAAATTAAACTACTTTTCTGAAAGGAGAAGATAGGGAAGGGGCTTCGTTTCAGTTTCCATCCATTCACTGCTGCAGGTGGGTCAGGCCCTGAGCACAATCCCTGTGTTTTTACAAATAGTTTTGTTCAAACACGGCAACCATATTTGTTTGTTTGTTTTTTACTTTACTCCTACGGCCATTTCACATTCATAGGCGCCGGCTCAGACTGAGCTTGCGTTGCTTGTTTGTTTCCTCTGGTTTAATTGTTGGAGATATTGCCGCTCTGCATCGCTGGAAATGGCTAAATCCGCCCCAGAATGGAGGAGCAGCGTGGTAATGGCCTCCATCTCTGAGCAACGTGCCGGTGTGCCATCTCTTTATAACCCTCACGCTTTAGCAGCACATTTATGGCCTGTGGGGGGGAAGATACTGTGTGAGGGAGCAGTGCTGGAGAATGTGAGGCCAACAATCAGAGTGTGTGTGTTTTGTTGTTTTTTTTTTTTTTTTTTTTGGGGGTTGTTTGAGAATGAATATGTATGTAAGTGAGAAAGTGTTTGCATAAGTGCCGATGAGTTTGAGCTTGTATATTTATGTATGAAAGAGTGTGTATGAGACCATATGTTTTTGTATTTCTGTGTGTATGTGAGAATGAGTGTTTGTATGTGTGAATGAAAATGAGTGGGTGTTTATCTGTGTATTAAAGTGAGTGTGTGTGAGTATGAATGTGCTTGTGTATGTATGTGAAAGTGAGTGTGTGTGTGTGTTTGTGTGTGTATTAAAGTGTTATTGTGAGGGTGGTGTGTTCGTGTATGTTATTGTGAGTGTGTGTGTGTGTGTGTGTGTGTGTGTGTGTGTGTGTGAGAGAGAAAGTGTGTGTGTTTTTGTGTGTGAGAAAGTGTGTGAGTGTGAGTGTGTGTGTGAGACAGTGAGTGTGTGTGTGTTTTTGTGTGTGAGAAAGTGAGTGTGTGTTTGTGTGTGTGTGAGAAAGTGTGTGTGTGTGTGAGAGTGTTTGTGTGTGTGTGTGTGTGTTTTTGTGTGTGAGAAAGTGAGTGTGTGTTTGTGTGTGTGAGAAGTTGAGTGTGTGTTTTGTGTGTGTGTGAGACAGTGAGTGTGTGTGTGTTTTTATGTGTGAGAAGTTGAGTGTGTGTTTGTGTGTGTGTGAGTGTGTGTGTGTGTGTGTGTGTTGTGTGTGTGTGTGAGACAGTGAGTGTGTGTGTGTTTTTGTGTGTGAGAAGTTGAGTGTGTGTTTGTGTGTGTGTGAGACAGTGAGTGAGTGAGTGTGTTTGTGTGTGTGTGTGTGTGTGTGTGTGTGAGAAAGTGAGTGTGTGTGACAGTGAGTGTGTGGGTGGGTGTATGGAGGAAGCAGCTGAGAGGTAATATGAAAACCCAGCGCTGTTCAGCTTCCCCAGCCCTCTGCAGCTCAGAGCTGATCTGCGTGTCTGAGAGCGAGAGAGAGAGAGAGAGCACGCTGCATTCAGCGCTCAGCCCGGCGTAGCCAGCGAGGTGTGGACCAGCGGGACCATGGGCCAGCCCTGATCCGCAGTCCTCCAGGTGAGTTACCTGCTCCAGGCCACCAACCTTGTGTCTGTATGTGAGTTACCTGCGTGGAGCTCTGATACTGGCGGCTCGAGGTGGGCTGACTCAGCTTGAGGTCATACAGAGACCTTGCGAACCGACCACGTCCCAGACGAGACCTCATGTAGCGCTGGCGAAGCTACATTTGTGACGGCGTCTCATGGCGTTGCTTGAGCGTGGTGTTCTGTGCATTCGGTGTGGGGCTAGAGTTGGGTTGTGACTCTGAAAGGTGCTTTGCAGCAGTGAAATAAGCGGTCGTTCCCCACTTTCCTTCCCCCACCACCCGCTGCTTCACACCGGCGAATCAGAGGGTGGTGACTGCTGACATTCTTTTTTTTTTTTTTTCCTTCCAGCACAAGGTGTTAGAAAGTAGTTAGCGGTTCCAGGGCTGAGCCTGACGGTGATCTTAGGAGCCGAGCAGAGCCAGGACCGGAGCTCAGACTGTGGTCTGTAGTCTTTCCCAAGCCTCTCCTCCGGCACATGTTATGACTTGGGACAAGGCGAATTCAGAAACCAGAGAACTACAGAGCTGTGAAAGCTCGTGAAAACAGAAAGACCCTGGCATGCAAGTGTGGGGAAAGATGAACGGCAAGCTGTATCTGAGTATCTCAGGTTTCTTCACGATTCTTGAGAAAAAAGGCATTAATGATTACATTTAAAATGAATACATTTAAAAGTAAGATTATTCAAGCCCTTGTGTTGGGTTCCTCATATTTCTCTATATGTGAAGGAAGGGATGAATATTTTACAGAGAGTATAGTTTGGTTTATAGCACAAAGAGAGGAAATAAGAAAATATTATGGTTTATTGGGGTTAAATGGATTGAAAGGCACTACTTTTGAATTCTCATAGCTGAATATGAGCGAAGGCGACCATTCTGAAATAGCGAAACTTATGTAATTTTCAGTTTATTTCTGTCAACAGTCATCATCTGTTTTGCTCGTATTCATCTTGATGTTCAAGTGGATTATTCGCTCAGCTGAAAAAATACCAACCGTGTGTTTGCATAAACATATTAATTGTCGTATGTATTTTTAGCGTGGGGGTGGGGGGGCACCTGGATGATTCCTGCCCCCACTTCCTCTCTGGAGCGGCACACATTCACACCGCCGGGCCTCTGGGAACTCTCCCACCACAGTTAGCATCCGTCGTTAGAGAGCACGGCTCTGAAAGTGCTTTAGGGGGCTCGAGCCCCGTCACCCCAGCCGTGACAGAGCCGCGCTGTCGCTGCCCGTCGACGTCACAGTCATGTACACCTTCATAAAAACATTTTACAAAAACTCATTGTGGTTTTAACTTATTACAAACACTGGCAACTACAATTAAATGACTGCAAATATCACACCCATCAGAAAAAGGGAATCATTCTGAAAGACACCCCTTCTCTAAAATGCTCAGACATGTTGTTAGGATGTGTTGTGTTTTTTCTCATTTTGATAATGGGAAGCCTTGCCTCATAAATATATATAATTTCAGTACCAAAAAAATAGTATTATTTATTTTTTTTATTTTGGTGAAATTTTGTTGTTTCCCGTAGCAACAACTGCCCA
>CM040752.1:36516085-36573585 GCA_022829145.1 Albula goreensis | reverse complement strand
TGGTTTTGAATGGCCATTCAGGGATGAAACATTCTCCAGTTCCACTGCAGTCAATGCACACACAGACAGATACAGGCAGACTTTTTGGACCAATCAAATCCTCCCTCAGAAATGTGAGTGCACCAATAAGCCTCCAGGCAGCCGATGTCAAAGCATGCTGTAAAATACGTTTTCCACGTCCTCTGTCAGAGATGCTTCTGGACTGGAGATTTTTTTTCTGAAATTTCCCCATGTTTCTGGAGAACATTTTCCTGACTTCAAATCATGTGACCGTACGATGACCAACCATTTTACTTTCTTATGACAGCAATATACTGTCTTTATATCTGACACCTGTTAATTGATAGCACCATCTGGTGGATTAATATGAAATTGTTTTTCTTTTTGTCAGTGAATTCTCTTTCAATGAACTTTCTCGATAAAAGTATGCACTTACGTTTGGGAGGGAGAAGCTTCCGAATCCAATGGTTGGGTGGGATATCTACCATGTCATCAATTACTCACTGATTTAAACTAATCCCAGTGCTCTGCAGATGTATTAATGAAGTACGATAATTTAGTGATGGAAAACACGTTGCAGCCCCTACCCATGGCGGTACTTCAATTTCCTATAAATAGTAAATAACTGAATAATGACGGAAAGCTACCTGGAAAATTATGTAACAAGGGTGGGAAAAAGTACTGTGCCAAATGGGTAAACGGTGGACACAACGGTTTCTCAATAAAGAACTAGTGTCCCTCATTCTGCATGTTCACATTATGCTTCTCCATTGTAAATACGCACACACCACCTTATGCTTCTCCATTGTAAATACGCACACACCACATTATGCTTCTCCATTGTAAATACGCACACACCACCTTCGCTTCACCAGTACCGACCACCAGTAAACCCTGAGAATTCAATTAAACATTGATTGATACAAGAATAAGTGATCGCAATTTAATTTAATCACAAACGTATGAAACTAAACAATACGGAATGAGGCGGATACACGTTGAAGAAGACCATATGCAAAAACAAAATAATTATAATTAACATTTTAAAACACTTTATACTTATAGTTTCTTTTTGTCCTGGGTGGCTCCATGTGATAAAGTATGTGAGCTAGCTGGCAACAAAAATAAACGGGGCGCAGGAAGTCACATTTATTACCCTGATATGTGAAGCGAGTGAAATACTTTAATGGCCAGCCTAAGTATTGCCCTTAAGGACATTCTCCCGGAGCATCTGCTTCTCTCACGTTTAGACATGTGCGCGGAAGAGCGCGCGAGAGGCAGTTGCTTCACCGCCGTGTCAAAGCCGTGCGTCAAAAATAAAAAATATTTAGTGCATGTCCATTCCTGCTTACTTTCGCTCCTTCTCTGAGGAGAGCGAACATTCCTCCCTCTCTGTTCCGGCTTCGTTGGTTTAATCCACTTTGGGATAATTCGCAGAAATCGTGTGTCCGGATAACAGGTATGGATCCAGTTGTCTTGCGGAGGCTAATGTGGCAAAGGGAGGCATATATTAGCCTAGCGCTGAACGCTACCGCTGTCTGACTGCGCTCTCTCAAACGCGCACGAGATACCAGCCACTTTTATCGTATTCCTTCCTCGCTATTATTCTTCTCTGAAGCAATATGAACACTGCTTGAAAAGTTTTGTTTTAAAATCATTATGATAATTCTTATGAATGACAATAATAATACGACTACTGATAGTCATAATGATATTCTTCTACTTTATAATAATTACATATTACACATATCAAGTATGAGCATATTGGTTTTTATATTTGGAATAGTATGTTCAAAGGACTTGGTCTGTTCAATAGGAAAACTTTACTTTGAACAGTGTTCTGTGTAACAATAAATATCTTACATTTTTTCCATGAGCTGTACAGAATGTATTCCACTTTTTCATTAATGTAGTACTGTATTTAAATGTAACTTGGAACTTGAATGACACAGGCATAAGTTTATTGTATTTGTATTGTATTTATTGTGTTTATTGTATACAGGTGTTGACAAACAGTACTCAAGAACAAAGTTAGGAACAACTGATTTTCTTATATATTTATTTTTTTAACATGATTGATAAGTGTAATTGGTCAGAAATCACTCTCTGAGAGTCCGTCTCACCAAACTCAAATGTATCCACAATACCTGGTCCAGAATTATATATTACACAAGGAATATTATGTGCACATTATAAATGTTATTATTATTGATTGCTCTGTGGAGAGCACAGCCATGCTAAAAAGCTAAAAAACAGCCTTGTCTATTCTCATGGAATTTAACAGAGGAGTTCAGTTGACCAAATTAAACTCATTTACTGTGTATTGACAGATATTTAATCCAGAACAATTCTGTGTGAGGAAACTATACCTTTACTATCTTCCCATCTGATACCTCCCTCTCTCCCGCTCTTTCAGAGTCTCCCTAGCTCGGGGCCTGCACAGCATGGTTGTGTCGTGTTCCTCCCAAACTCCTGTTCATTCATCAAGCCCCCATTTTCACGCTGATATGGACCCCCCCACACCCCCGCTCTCAGACCCCACTCACAAGGACCAGTCCGTGCCCCCCCTGCCTGTCGCAGCCCCTCGAAAACAAGTGCGTCTCCAAGAGAGGTAAGGACCCTCAGCACTAACACTCCCTATTAGCTGTGCTGGTGTTCCGCTCTCTGCTCTCAGGTATCTTGCTTCTTATGACTTGCATACATACCCAAACCTTCTGACCAATCCCCACTCCTCAGTGGAGCTGGAGGAATCCTCTGCCACCCAGTGTCTGATAGTCTGAGCTGTGGCCACGCTGCCATGACCAGGGCGTGGCGATGGCTGCCATGGTAACTGCTGCTCTCAGGTGCTAATGAGAGGGTGCTGTGACATCTGACCGCCGGGGTCTGAGAGTAAAGGATTCCTGCTCAGAGTTTATTGAGACTTACTTAATCACATTTAGAGACTAATTACTGACACCTGGATTGTAATTGGTGGAGACCTACTTACCTGTAATTTGCTTTATTGAACCAAAAATGGGAGGAGCTACCATGCTGTATCATTGATTCAATGGCTTGGACCAATGACCACAATGCCTGTGCAGAGAGAAACATTTTGATTGGTTCAGACAGGTCAATAATTGACAGCTGAGTGTAGCTCCACCCTAATGGGGATCATAAAGGTTCATGTCAGCCATCACCATTCAGTCGGCCGTAGAGACTGGATTGTGATTGGTCACCTGCTTGCATGCGCTTGGTAGGCGGGGCTCCAATGTGTCGCTGGTGCTGGACGTGAGCAGTCTGGGCGCTGTGGAGCCGCTGTGCTCCATCTCCACCCCTCGCGAAACCATCCTGCACCTCCTCAGAACCAGCAAGCGTCCCCTGACCGCCCCTCAGCTGCAGGATGCTGCTGCGCAGACCGACACTCTGGACAAAGAGTACCAGGTATCTGCGCAGTCCCTGCGTACCCCAGCACCTGCTGACAGGGATGGGAATGTACAAGTGTTTCTGAACTTAGCTTATTGCATAAGTAATTCATGTTTTACCTATCTTATGTATGATTCATGGCTGCAAAGTCACATCACATGCACATTTTTATACTCCTCATAAAATCCTCATAAAATTCTTTCATTGCACAGTTCTGTAGGGATGGGTAAACATCTTGCTCTCTGCTTCACTACAGAAAATACCTCCGAACTTCATAAACTCTTCAGAGCTGGACATCCCAGGCCATGCTGTGAAGGACCGCTACAAAACCATACTGCCCAGTGAGTAGTACCGCTACAAAACCATACTGCCCAGTGAGTAGCACCGCTACAAAACCATACTGCCCAGTGAGTAGCACCGCTACAAAACCATACTGCCCAGAGAGTAGCACCACTACTAAACCATACTGCCCAGTGAGTAGCACCACTACAAAACCATACTGCCCAGTGAGTAGCACCACTACTAAACCATACTGCCCAGTGAGTAGCACCACTACTAAACCATACTGCCCAGTGAGTAGCACCGCTACAAAACCATACTGCCCAGTGAGTAGCACCACTACTAAACCATACTGCCCAGTGAGTAGCACCACTACTAAACCATACTGCCCAGTGAGTAGCACCGCTACTAAACCATACTGCCCAGTGAGTAGCACCACTACTAAACCATACTGCCCAGTGAGTAGCACCACTACTAAACCATACTGCCCAGTGAGTAGCACCACTACAAAACCATACTGCCCAGTGAGTAGCACCACTACTAAACCATACTGCCCAGTGAGTAGCACTACTAAACCACTACTAAACCATACTGCCCAGTGAGTAGCACCACTACTAAAACCATACTGCCCAAACCACTACTAAACCATACTGCCCAGTGAGTAGTACCACTACTAAACCATACTGCCCAGTGAGTAGCACCACTACTAAACCATACTGCCCAGTGAGTAGCACCACTACTAAACCATACTGCCCAGTGAGTAGCACCACTACTAAACCATACTGCCCAGTGAGTAGCACCACTACTAAACCATACTGCCCAGTGAGTAGCACACTACTAAACCATACTGCCCAGTGAGTAGTAAACCGCTGCAAAACCATACTGCCCAGTGAGTAGCACCACTACTAAACCATACTGCCCAGTGAGTAGCACCGCTACTAAACCATACTGCCCAGTGAGTAGCACCACTACTAAACCATACTGCCCAGTGAGTAGCACCACTACTAAACCATACTGCTAAACCATACTGAGTGAGTAGCACCACAAAACCATACTGCCCAGTGAGTAGCACCGCTACTAAACCATACTGCCCAGTGAGTAGCACCGCTACAAAACCATACTGCCCAGTGAGTAGCACCACTACTAAACCATACTGCCCAGTGAGTAGCACCGCTACTAAACCATACTGCCCAGTGAGTAGCACCACTACTAAACCATACTGCCCAGTGAGTAGCACTACTAAACCATACTGCCCAGTGAAGCACCACTACTAAACCATACTGCCCAGCACCACTACAAAACCATACTGCCCAGAGAGTAGTACCACTACTAAACCATACTGCCCAGTGAGTACCACTACTAAACCATACTGCCCAGTGAGTAGCACCACTACTAAACCATACTGCCCAGTGAGTAGCACCACTACTAAACCATACTGCCCAGTGAGTAGCACCACTACTAAACCATACTGCCCAGTGAGTAGTACCACTACTAAACCATACTGCCCAGTGAGTAGCACCACTACAAAACCATACTGCCCAGTGAGTAGTACCACTACTAAACCATACTGCCCAGTGAGTAGCACCGCTACAAAACCATACTGCCCAGTGAGTAGCACCACTACTAAACCATACTGCCCAGTGAGTAGTACCACTACTAAACCATACTGCCCAGTGAGTAGTACCACTACTAAACCATACTGCCCAGTGAGTAGCACCACTACTAAACCATACTGCCCAGTGAGTAGTACCACTACTAAACCATACTGCCCAGTGAGTAGTACCACTACAAAACCATACTGCCCAGTGAGTAGCACCACTACAAAACCATACTGCCCAGTGAGTAGCACCACTACAAAACCATACTGCCCAGTGAGTAGCACCGCTACAAAACCATACTGCCCAGTGAGTAGCACCACTACTAAACCATACTGCCCAGTGAGCAGCACCGCTACAAAACCATACTGCCCAGTGAGTAGCACCGCTACAAAACCATACTGCTAAAACATTATTACAAATTGCAGAATCCCTTTTGCATGCCTGGGAAGTAATTGCATATATGTTGTTCATGATTGACAGTGGTATGTCATGTGTGCTTTTGCTTTCCTCAGTAAAATACTGTTTGTAAAACCTGAATAAATAGGTACAGTGTCCAGGCTGTTCAGGGTGTTTCCTCTGAAGAGGCTGTCTTAGTGTAGTATGATACTGTCTGTGTGCCTGCTGCTTTGTAGTCAGCTCTGTGCATGCACATTACGCAGTGTGTATGCTGTGTGGATACAGAGAGGTGCTTATATATGGACTGTGCGGTAAAGTAATGTGATCACATGACTGCTTCCCTCAGACCCAGAGACCCGTGTGTGCCTCCAGAATCCAGTGGCGGCAGGGAAAGGCGGCGGCTACATCAACGCAAACTACATCCGGGTTAGATTCGCCCCACACCTTACACACACTGAACTGCATCCGGGTTAGAATCACCCCACACCTTACACACACTGAACTACATCCGGGTTAGATTCACCCACACCTTACACACACTGAACTACATCCGGGTTAGATTCGCCCCACACCTTACACACACTGAACTACATCCGAGTTAGAATCACCCCACACCTTACACACACTGAACTACATCTGGGTTAGATTCACCCATACCTTACACACACTGAACTACATCCGGGTTAGATTCACCCACACCTTACACACACTGAACTACATCCGGGTTAGAATCACCCCACACCTTACACACACTGAACTACATCCGGGAGCTGGAGTGATGGTGGAAGCTGAACCTGTACCTGTACCCCCAGGGTTACGGAGATGCAGAGAAAACCTACATCGCCACCCAGGGCCCCATGGTAAACACTGTGGAGGACTTCTGGGAGATGGTGTGGCAGGAGAAGTCCCGAATCATTGTCATGATCACAGAGCTGAAGGAGAAGAAGGAGGTGAGAGGCTGCTGTTCATATCCCCCTCTCCCACTCTGAAAGAGTCAGTCAAACCAAGTCTCTGCAAACCAACATGTGAATTCCTGAAATAATGGGTGTTTTGAGTACTCATTGTCCTGAAATAATGGGTGTTTTGAGTACTCATTGAGGATTCATTATGGGTATGGTCACTGCTCCAACCACAAGTAGCCACTGGTGCCAATTACAGCTACATCTGCAGTCAGGACTACTCACTGGTACTCATCAGAGTTACTTTTCTGCTCATGAGTACTCATTGGTACTGGTACCTACTTCAGGAGTAATGAGTACTCATTGTGTGTGTGTAAGAGTGTGCGTGTGAGTGTGTGTGTGTGTGTATGCGTGTGAGTGCGAGTGTGTGTGTGTGAGTGAGTGTGTGTGTATGTGTGTGTGAGTATGAGAGTGTGTGTGTGAGAGTATGTGTGTGTGTGTGTGTGTGTGTGTGTGAGAGAGTGTGAGTGTGTGTATGTGTGTGTGAGTGTGTGTATGAGTGTGTGTGTGTGTGTGTGTGTGTGAGAGTATGTGTGTGTGTGTGTGTGTGTGTGTTTGGGTGTGTGTGTGTGTAAGAGTGTGTGTGTGTGTGTGTGTTTGGGTGTGTGTGTGTGTGTAAGAGTGTGTGTGTGTGTGTGTTTGGGTGTGTGTGTGTGTAAGAGTGTGTGTGTGTGTGTGTGTGTTTGGGTGTGTAAGAGTGTGTGTGTGTGTTTGGGTGTATGCACTCGCTCTCTTCACTACTGCAGTGTTAAACAGGCTCCCCTGGTCACACCCAGTCACAGTGCAGCAGCTTCACTCAGCCCTTTCTAGGAGAGGAAGTGCAGCTGAAAGGTTAGCTTGAGGATAACTGACAGCTTACTGTGCGAGAACAGCACTGACAGCTTGTTGTGCGGTTAGACTGAATGTAAGCCCAGGGCTGGCTCAGGGTGTATGGCACCGTGGTGTTCTTGACTGGGTGTGTGTGGCACCGTGGTGTTCTTGACTGGGTGTGTGTGGCAGCACGGTGTTCCTGACTGGGTGTGTGTGGCAGCACGGTGTTCCTGTCTGGGTGTGTGTGGCAGCACGGTGTTCCTGACTGGGTGTGTGTGGCAGCGCGGTGTTCCTAACTGGGTGTGTGTGTTTCTCTGCTTGTGCTGCAGAAGTGTGTGCTGTACTGGCCAGAGAGAGAGGGCCAGTTCGGTAGGTTTGTGGTGAGAGTGGCGGCGCTGAAGGAGTGTGACGGATACACCATCCGGGTCCTGAACCTGCAGGTGAGACTCCGCCCTGCCTCTGAAATATCTCACTCACCAAACTTTCATTTTACAGCAACCACACATTTACAGTAGCCATTCAGCAAATGCTCTTAGCCACAGCACCTCATCCAGAGCTGCCTTCTGTAATGTTCTCCAGTAATCAGTTTGTACTGCTGGATATTTAACTAACACAGCTCTACCAGGTTAAACAGGCTTTATTTCCTCAGGGGTAGGCAAGTTTGTTTGTCTGAAAACGTCACCGTTCTTAGAGTTCAAAGGGTTCTCTGAGTCACACGTTAAGGCTGGTCTTCTCCACACACTGTCGGAACTCCGGCCTAGGGAAGCTTTCTGTGGCTTTCCTGGGTGGGTGCTGCCCAACCATACCTGTCTTTGATGTGCCTCTGTGACAATATACATCTAATAATGGAGCCCAAGAGAGAATGGAAATGGACAAAATGATGTCACAGGATCCATGTCATTAGGTCACTGGATCTATGTGATGATGTCATTGTGTCTGTGTGATGATGTCATTGTGTCTGTTTGACAATAATTTTCATGGATCTATACAGTGATGAAGTGGGTCTGTGTAATGTGTGTAATGTGGTGCTCGTGCAGTTGTACCTGTGGGATAGTGAGGCTGGTGTGTGATGGGATAGTGAGGCCGGTGTGTGATGGGATAGTGAGGCCGGTGTGTGATGTTGTGAGGCTGATGGGATAGTGAGGCTGGTGTGTGATGGGATAGGACAGTAGTGAGGCCGGTATGTGATGGGATAGTGAGGCCGTGTGTATGATGGGATAGTGAGGCTGGTGTGTGATGGGATAGTGAGGCCGGTGTGTGATGGGATAGTGAGGCTGGTGTGTGATGGGATAGTGAGGCTGGTGTGTGATGGGATAGTGAGGGCTGGTGTGTGATGGGATAGTGAGGCGGGTGTGTGATGGGATAGTGAGGCTGGTATGTGATGGGATAGTGAGGCTGGTGTGTGTTGGGATAGTGAGGCCGGTGTGTGTTGGGATAGTGAGGCTGGTGTGTGATGGGATAGTGAGGCCGGTGTGTGATGGGATAGTGAGGCTGGTGTGTGATGGGATAGTGAGGCTGGTGTGTGATGGGATAGTGAGGCTGGTGTGTGATGGGATAGTGAGGCTGGTGTGTGATGGGATAGTGAGGCGGGTGTGTGCTGGGATAGTGAGGCCGGTGTGTGATGGGATAGTGAGGCTGGTGTGTGTTGGGATAGTGAGGTTGGTGTGTGATGGGATAGTGGGGCCGGTGTGTGTTGGGATAGTGAGGCTGGTGTGTGATGGGATAGTGAGGCTGGTGTGTGATGGGACAGTGAGGCCGGTGTGTGATGGGATAGTGAGGCTGGTGTTGGGATAGTGAGGCCGGTGTGTGATGGGATAGTGAGGCCGGTGTGTGATGGGATAGTGAGGTTGGTGTGTGATGGGATAGTGGGGCCGGTGTGTGATGGGATAGTGAGGCTGGTGTGTGATGGGATAGTGAGGCCGGTGTGTGATGGGATAGTGAGGCCGGTGTGTGATGGGATAGTGAGGCTGGTGTGTGATGGGATAGTGAGGCTGGTGTGTGATGGGATAGTGAGGCGGTGTGTGATGGGATAGTGAGGCGGTGTGTGATGGGATAGTGAGGTTGGTGTGTGATGGGATAGTGGGGCTGGTGTGTGTTGGGATAGTGAGGCTGGTGTGTGATGGGATAGTGAGGCCGGTGTGTGATGGGATAGTGAGGCCGGTGTGTGATGGGATAGTGAGGCTGGTGTGTGATGGGATAGTGAGGCTGGTGTGTGATGGGATAGTGAGGCGGGTGTGTGATGGGATAGTGAGGCTGGTGTGTGATGGGATAGTGAGGCTGGTGTGTGATGGGATAGTGAGGTTGGTGTGTGATGGGATAGTGAGGCCGGTGTGTGATGGGATAGTGAGGCTGGTGTGTGATGGGATAGTGAGGCCGGTGTGTGATGGGATAGTGAGGCCGGTGTGTGATGGGATAGTGAGGCCGGTGTGTGATGGGATAGTGAGGCGGGTGTGTGTTGGGATAGTGAGGCGGTGTGTGATGGGATAGTGAGGCGGTGTGTGATGGGATAGTGAGGCTGGTGTGTGATGGGATAGTGAGGCGGGTGTGTGATGGGATAGTGAGGCCGGTGTGTGATGGGATAGTGAGGCCGGTGTGTGATGGGATAGTGAGGCTGGTGTGTGATGGGATAGTGAGGCCGGTGTGTGATGGGATAGTGAGGCTGGTGTGTGATGGGATAGTGAGGCCGGTGTGTGATGGGATAGTGAGGCTGGTATGTGATGGGATAGTGAGGCTGGTGTGTGATGGGATAGTGAGGCTGGTGTGTGATGGGATAGTGAGGTTGGTGTGTGATGGGATAGTGAGGCCGGTGTGTGATGGGATAGTGAGGCTGGTATGTGATGGGATAGTGAGGCTGGTGTGTGATGGGATAGTGAGGCTGGTGTGTGATGGGATAGTGAGGTTGGTGTGTGATGATGTCTCTCAGGTGGGGTCAGAGAGCAGGGTAGTGAGGCATTACTGGTACTCCTCCTGGCTGGATCACCAGACCCCAGACTGTGCCGGGCCCCTGCTGAGACTGGTGCAGGACGTGCAGGAGAGCAGAGAGGCCCTCACCCCCCCAGGGCCCACTGTGGTCCACTGCAGGTACAGCGCTAAGCCTTCCGCTAAACCTAATGCACAAGCACACACTAAACCCATCCTCCCTATGTGCGGTCAACTCTGTCTCTTCACACATGCTAAGCCTAGCATTCTTACACACGCTAAAGCTAGCATGCTGGCATATACTATGCATATGCTAGCCTTATCACAGATGCCACACCTGATGCCAAACATGGCATCCTAACAAACTCTAAACCTAGCCTCTTCGTACATGTTAAACCTGTAAACCTAGCATGCATGAAACCCACCGTCCTAACACACACCTAATCTAACGTCTTAGGACACCCTAAACCCAAAATCCTTCCATCAGCTTTATCTAGTTTTTTTTTTACATTCAGGACCGATCCTAACCTGCTCACATATCTTATATTCATAGCACATAAATGTTGCCATGTTATTGGTATTATTTGCATGCTTTTCTGTGTACAGGCTTGAGTAGCGGGTGTGTGATGTGTGCGTTATCTCAGTGCAGGCATTGGTAGAACGGGCTGCTTCATCGCCAGCAGCATCGGCTGTCTGCAGCTTCAGCACACCGGACAGGTGGATGTGTTGGGCACTGTCTCTCAGCTTCGACTCGACAGGTATGTGTGTGTGTGAGAGAGAAAGAGAGTGAGTGTGTGTGTGTCTGCATGTATGTGTGTATGTCTGTGCGCACATGCGTGTGTGGCTATGAGTGGCATGGCAGCATCTGAACATGGCAGCTGTACTTCCCCTAGGGAAATTTGTCTGGGTGTGGCCTTCAGTCACGGGTCCATGGTGTTACCTGAGGGCAAAGCCAGGTGATGGCAGCAGAGCAGTGTGGCCCACAGGTGGATTTCATAGATCATCTTTTTATTGCTTATAATATATATACAGTATCTATAGCACAGGATGGGGTAGCTTGATTGGATTTGAGCTGGGCGGAGAGATATATACATTTAAAGATACTCATTTAATTAGAATCAAATAAATCTCCATGTAATTGTATAGGTTTGACTGAGCCACACTCCTCTGAGCTACAGGCCCAGCTCCACAAGTGCAGTGTGTTACTGGTGTGAAGGCAGGCTGTGTTTTTCAGGGGCGGAATGATCCAGACTACTGAGCAGTACCAGTTCCTGTACCTGACGCTGGCGATGTACAGCCGTCAGCTGAGCCCGAGCGACCCCGGGTCGGACAGAAGAGCGCTGGGGGATCAGCACAGCGCAGCGGCACCAGCAGCCCCACAGAGTCAGGGCCACTCTCCTCTGTAGCTTTTCTATGCCATTTTGTATGACTCTCTACAGACGCGGGTTTGATAACAGCTTTGTCTTAATCCAGGTTTTTGTTTTAAATGTTTTGTAGCATACAGGCCGATATTTTAAAATGTTCATGTACCCTGATTGTTATATGTTTTTTTTCCTTTTGAAAATAAAATCTGTAAAATGGAAGGATGTTGGGTCGTGGAATTGTTGTGAGATTTGTGTGGGATTGATGGAAGGTGGTGAATGGTGTGGAGTCGATCAGGCCTTAGGATTTGAGCAGCAGATGCAAGTCAGCTTGTGCCCAGCTGGTTCACACTTCAGCACTGTGCACCAGAGTGTGGATCATATCCCTGTGATGCAGAATTACACAAAACATTACACATAACCAGTGTGGATAAAGATGCAAAAATCACACCTGAGTTTGTGCACACAGAAAAACCAGCATGCATCTGCGACAGCAGTAATCAATATGTTCTGCTTTATATAAAAAAAAGATTTTGAAGAAAAACTGGAATTGGATTCACCAGGATGTGGTCTGGTGATTCTGACAGGAAATGTGAAGCCCATAGCAGAGTGCATTCGACCCTGAACTACATATCCCAGCATAGCATTGCCATAGCTCTGACATCATTGCCATGCCTGACCAGCCCAGTGCTGTATAACTGCTCTATAAGAGATTATTTGTCCTGAACTGAAACTAGTCTCTGCCACTGCTCAAAAGCCTGAAACATATGATACAGTATTTAACGTGGGGCAAATATGGAAGCTCTACACGTGTTCTGTTTGTGTGCCCGTGGCAGTGAGCTTGCATTACTGGATATAGACAAAAGTAACATTCAGAAATCTGTCTTTGAAAATAGGTGACAATTTTCAGTTTGTCTAGAGGACGTCGGTAAGAATACGCTCATTTTTGCTGTGCTCCCCAACTCACGTTTGCCAACACCCAAAGCCGGCCAAACGAAATACACATGTGCATGACTGAATGGGGAATTAAAATAGACGGTTCTATTTAAAAAATGTACACTATCATAAACTAATATACATTGAACATCAGCTAATACACACTGAGTGCCTTTAAGAAGAAGCTGTAGAGGTAGAGGAAAACAGGCTACTGGAAAACCATAGAGAAAAACGGCGCTTCGGCTCCTGGAGGCTGTCTCCGCTCCCCCATGAGCGTCCCTCCAGCAGAAGGCGCAATGCTGTGGAGGCGGAAGTGGCGAAGCGCAGTACTCCTTCTTTACTCGGCCATGCTTCTCGGTGCATTGTCCCGGATCAGCTGAGCATACATGGACCCGAAACCCCACCCAATGAGGAAGGGCAAGCTGAAGGGAAAAAGACAGGCAGAAAAAAATAGAGGTTTGGATTCGCACTAAACAAGAAAGGTGTTTCAACATCGTCGATTAATACAACATTAAGGCACGGACGTAACAATTTCAGGACCGTTACTCTCCGGTTTTCCTCTGTCTGCCTGCTGTAAGAGCGAAGCTGCGGTAGCTACAGTCAGCTGACATTTATTATTTTTAACAAGCCACTTTTCCAAGATGATCGCCTTGATTAACAAGCTCCTGGACTGGTTTAAAGCCTTATTCTGGAAGGAGGAAATGGAGTTGACTCTTGTCGGGCTCCAGTATTCGGGGAAGACAACCTTCGTGAACGTGATTGCGGTAATTGAGTCTTCGTTTTGCTGTGTCCACTTGTGCTAACCATTTTTATAGATATGGATCACAACCAGCGATTGATGCGGCGCCCTCCAAATTGCTTGGGCGACGCATTATGCGTGATCACGGTCGCCGAAGAACAACTTCTCAGCAGAAATGGCACCGCACTGTCCGGGTGAACGGAGAATGTCAGGATGCGATTCGGTACTTCAGTAGCTAGCTGTGTTTTGTGCTGGATGACAGGCTTCAGCACAGAACCAGCGGTATGTAGCTATCAGAAGAGCTGGTTAGCAGTGACAGCACAGTGAGACATAATTGCATATATTAACCTTATATATTAGCTAGTCATTTGCGCATTAGTGTTCGTTAGATGTGTAGCTACTTACACTTGATTAACAAGGAAAGCTAGGTAATCAGTGTAGTTAACTAGGTATTTACGAAAAATCTGTGCTAAATGTAATCTTTTTCATGCTGGCTAGGTCAGGCGGCAGTTAATGAAACCAAATCGATGCAATCCCTCCTGGCTCGTTGATAGATTATAGAAAAATAACCTGTCAAGTGCATATGACTGTCACACTGTCTGTCACATGTAAGCTGCTTTCACTTTTGAATGAAATGTGGGCCACTCTGTTGAAGTGCCTGGTTTGCTGACACTCCTCCTGTGTACATATGTTTTAATTTAACGCGATGAGCAGAAGCATCCGTGGCCGGTGCCTGCACAGATGAGCGCTGCAATTTTACAGGATTGTCTCCCAGCTGCCCCAGCCGTGCTCCAGCGTCCGCTCGGTCGGGCCTTGTACGTTGTTTGGGTGTTGTTTAGGAGACATATGAGTGTTCCCGTGTAGTTTCAGCCTTATGAAATAAAATACGAACACGTGTAACACAATTTGCTGTTAAAACAATGTGTTCAAAATCATTCAGCGCTTGTTTGGCTAAGAACATTATGAGAATCATAACATTGCATGTCTGTACGTTTGGAGGAAATAAGAGGAGCCTTCGCTTGCGCTGTTGTATTGTGAAACATAATTCTGCCCAATGTGGAAGCAATTAAAGGATGTGCTGTGAAGAGTTAGAATATTCTATTTTATTAAATCAGTCAAAATGTCTTCCTGGAGCGTGTGTCAGTTATTCCCACGGGCTCTTGATTACCGGTCTGCTCACCGGTTGTACCGGTTACGCATCCGGTAAGTGTACCATCCGAATTAGAACTGTCAGCGTCCTAAGTGCCTATATTTATGGGAAGAAAACCCATAAACTCAAAAAGGCGTGCATTTGTTTACCAGTATTATTTTTGTCAGTTGTGTAATATTGTAATATGTTAAGTTTGTACATGGCCATTGTAATTACCCTATCGTTATGTTTTAGATAGTGATGATTTTATCTGACGTAATTCTGGTGACTGGGAGCGCATATTAATCAGGTGAATGGATTTCAGCCTCAGTGTAATTGGCTGTAATGCAGTGATGTAATAGTGACGTCAGACAGACAGTGTGTAAACTGGCTCTTTTGGGACGGCTGTGAGAGCTGCTCTGTACGGTACTGCCCGTATCTTTTGCACAGTGACTCACCAACCAAAGAGATCCATCTGTGAGGTGTGTGTGTGTGTGTGTGTGTGTGTGTGAGTGAGTGAGTGAGTGAGTGAGTGAGTGTGTGTGTTATCATGTGCGCTGCAGCTGATACGCTGACTGTAGGGGGAAGTGGGGTCAGCACTTTCTCAGCACATACATGCATGACCTTTTGTTAACTGTTAATCATAGTTAATTACATGCATTTAGGTAATAATGATGGATGGTTTGTAATTTCCTGTGGAAAATGTTTCATTTTGAAAGAAGTTATTTTAAATTGATTTATTGATAGACTGAAATCAGTGAGGAAAGGAAAGAGGCGTGGTCATTGAAACTAAACTGCTAAAATCTTCATCACAAAATTATGGAGCTTAAACAGATGTTTTTAGCATCGCAGCAGTACCAGAGAACTGCTGCATTATGGGTATTTACCTGGCAAAGGTGAACTGAAACAGATATGTGAATGTGGAAATTTAACAGAAAATCGCTGAGGTGTGAGTCTGAACACCGCCACTGTGCATGGCAGATGAAAGAATGACCAGGGCTTTCCAGAAGGAAAAGCTCTGAATCTCCCGACTCACAGAAAGAGAAGTGAAGAGATTTTATAAAACACCCTTTACCCCTCTGTCCTGCCAGCTCTCAGTTCCCTGAGTACTGCAGCTGCAGTTGAGTAAAAACCCAGGTGAGTAAAAACACAGGTGATCAAAGCCGTATTCATTCATCAGGCACTGGGGGATCCCAGGATGCTCCGGTCTGTACTTCCTGTGGCGGCGTTCTCCACGCTAGCGACGCAGCAGCTTACACACGGAGCACAAGTCTCAGAAGTCTGTCAGCGTTTGAGGCTCTCTGGTGGACACTAGGGAAAGTTAATTTAGCAGTGATGTGTGTTTTATGTGCATGAGTGGATGGCGATTCAGAGACTTACTGTGGAGGCTATGTAGCTAACACACAGAGGCTAACGCATGGGCAGGTAGCTAACACGCAGAGGCTAACACACTGGAGCTAACACACAGAGGCTAACGCATAGACTGGTAGCTAACACGCAGAGGCTAACGCATGGGCAGGTAGCTAACACGCAGAGGCTAACGCATGGGCAGGTAGCTAACACGCAGAGGCTAACACACTGGAGCTAACACACTGGAGCTAACACACAGGGCACCCAGAGAGTTTAGCTCAGGGACTGTAAAATACGATATCCCCACGGCGCCACCCATTGGCACTACCAGGAACTGCCAGTTAGTTGTCAAATTTAGGAAAGGTGACAGTTGACCAAGAAGTAGAGATCTGAAAGGCAAGTGACTGTTGAAACTGAGTGCTAAACATGGTGCAGAGTTTGTTAGGGATGATTAAACCTCTTGGTTTCCAACATAAATATGTGCTGATAATTTGGAATTGTGGAATGTTGAATGTAATTCAGGACATTTTTACAGTAGCAAAGGAGTTTGAATAGTTTCATGTGATAAGCATGTAAATATGTGCTTGTCTTTATTCTGTCTGCAGAAATTCAGGCTGGTCCTTGCAGAATTGCTGGAATGTTAGTCCACAGTTTGAATGTTTGCCTAGAGAGGCTGACTGGATGTGACTGGAGGCCTAGTATCTGTTAAAGTGGGCTGTACGTGCGTCTATGCGGCCTCGGTTAATCTCAGTGCTGTGGACTGTGTGCCCATGTGCAGACCCTGTGTTTGAGTACTTGGGTCAGGACCAGAGGGTTGTGATTCTGGTGTGATAATGCTTGTCTCAGCCAAACCTACAAAAGTTTATATCTCTCTGCTGTAAGCCTGGTGAAAGCAGTGCAGTTCAGAGTGATAGTGCCAGGTTTATAGCTCTCTGCTGTAAGCCTGGTGAAAGCAGTGCAGTTCAGAGTGATAGTGCCAGGTTTATACCTCTCTGCTGTAAGCCTGGTGAAAGCAGTGCAGTTCAGAGTGATAGTGCCAGGTTTATAGCTCTCTGCTGTAAGCCTGGTGACAGCAGTGCAGTTCAGAGTGATAGTGCCAGGTTTATACCTCTCTGCTGTAAGCCTGGTGACAGCAGTGCAGTTCAGAGTGATAGTGCCAGGTTTATACCTCTCTGCTGTAAGCCTGGTGAAAGCAGTGCAGTTCAGAGTGATAGTGCCAGGTTTATACCTCTACTGTATTTTCTCCTGAAGAACAATATTCTGTCAAAATTAATGAACAAAAAAACATTTCATTTGAATTAACTTAGAAATGCATTTTCAAGGGGACAATTTAATGGGGAAATTTTCATTCATGTAGGGTCCCTAGACAACGGCTCTACCAATGTGCACACGCTCACCCTGACATCACCAGTGAGCGCGTGTTTTAAACAGTCTCAATGCTTAAGACAGCCCATACCCGCTACAGTACACCAATACTGTAGCGCCGGAAACACGCAAAGGGCAATAAAACTTAAGAAATAAAAGGACAGACAAACTTCCCGTCTCTCCTTCTTGTTGCTCGCTCTCTTTGAGCTCTTTGAGCTCTGCTCTCTCTCTTGCTCCTGTTGCATGTTCGTTCTCGCTCGTCCACCTCTGGCGTGCGGAACGCAAGCAACAAACTTTTGCTCCAGGCCTGCTTCGCCCGTCTCGGAGGCAAGCGCTTCAGCAACCATCCTGCACAGAACAGTGCATCACTGGCCGACTTCACGCGACGGATCCACAGCCATCCTGCGTGGTAACACCGAACCACTGTTTTAGCTTGCTTCACAGCATCTGGAACATCCAACAACAGCGAACAAATATCATCCAAACCAGACGTGCAAACTCGGACGACGTGCCATTTCAGAAAGTTCAGCAGCGGGATTCCTTCTCCAACAACGGACGGACAAAAGGACAAACCCCTTGGACGAACGAACTGCGGTATTTGTTATCCCCAGATAGCAACTACACGTAAGACGGACACATCAGGCACTCGCATTGGAAGTTTCATGTTCTGTTTAATTACAATGTAATGCATTTGCAATATCTGTATAGTGGTGTATAACTATATAGTCTGTGTTAGGAACAGTATTGGCTAGTTAGCTACCGATAATTAGCTTTATACTAGCTATCAATTATATCTTCCACAAACAGGAATTTATAATCTCTTAACCGAGATCTCTGCATGCGATCTCTGGAACGACTAACACGAACTATATATTTTCCTCCAAATTGCCACACCTAGCCGTGGAATTTGGATCATTACTAAACGCCGTGCTCGTTACCGACACGTGCACATACAGACGGGAACGCGCCTATTGTTCCCAACTCATGCATGCACGCACACACACACACACACACGCGCATACACAATTTCCTTAGATGATAGAAACTGTTTAGTTAGGATTTTCACTGTTGTTTAATAAATATATTTTATTAAACCTTGTGTCTGTATTGATATTGTGAGAACACGAGCCGAGGCCAAATCAATCTGAACGTAATGCCTTCAACCGTTATGAATTAATAGTTGTTGTATCTTAATTATAGATTAGAGTGTCAATAATTATGGTTCATAATTATCTAAAATGAGACTGATTAACTATTAAAATGAGACTGATTTCCACGTGAGTCTACTAAGGGTAAAACCTTGGTACACTTATGTTTATTTAGAATATTAATATTATGTTGTGTCGCCGTGTTAGCATCCGGCGCATTATCCTCATATCGTCTGGCGCCCCTTTTGAGGATATAGATAATATTAATTGTTCTATATATATTTGCTACCAAGTTTGAGGAATAGAATAAGTTCCTACATAACTGGTGCCACACGTGAGGTCTAAATAATCCCTACATTCACATTTAAAGAAAATTCTACCCAAAAATACCAGAGTTATCACAAAGTAAAGAACCATGATATATTGTGAGAAATAACAGTGCAGAACTCAACTGTATCGATTTTTCCCCCCACCCTGGGCTGGGCTTCACAGTGGCTGCGTTAAGTTGGGGATGGGGGGGGCGATTTTGGTTTAATGGGCTGCCGTGGTTACGAGGCCCCCTGAGCGACGGAGGCAAAGCTGCAGACGGCCTGATAAATATTCCGCCTGTGCGTGGCCAGCATGAAGGCTCACACCCACCAGAAGGCCATCCGTGCATAAATTCTCACCTCAGAAAGAAAGCGATCTCTACCTCCAGGCTGCAGAAATGATGCATTGTCCATGTGTTATGAGACACTCTCACCTGGATCTCATATCGTGATAAAGACTCTGAGCTTGATTTCATATCGTGATAAAGACTCTGAGCTTGATTTCATATCGTGATAAAGGCGCTGAGCTGGATCTCGTATCATGATAAAGACCTTGAGCTGGATCTCATATTGTGATAAAGACTCTGAGCTTGATCTCATATCGTGATAAAGACCTTTAGCTTGATCTCATATCGTGATAACGGCTCTGAGCTGAATATCACATCCTGATAAAGATGGAGTGATGGCATGGAAGCTGCAGTGGATGAGTACCAGAGCAGAATAAATGATGAGCTGTTTATTGGTCTGTTTAAATGAGCTGGAGAAGAGGCAACTGTACTTGGAGCCTGCTGTAATTGTACTCCTCCTCCCCCCCTCGATTTTAGTGGCTGCAGGCTGCTGACGTGACTTTTGATTTGAGGCTGTCATTTTCAAACACCTTGGTACTCAGAATTTGTTCAGTATCCTCTTCACTCGCCTCTTTTTACCTGATCAGCCTGAGCCTGCATTCAGTTTGACCAACAACCTAAAATCTCCACCTCAGGGCTTTGACTGAACATGGACAGAATGAAGAGGATGGCCTGCAGGGGAAATATGAAGGTGGAGCATGTCACCTCCATCTTGGTGAAACTGAACTGAGTGAAAGCGCGGCCCTGTTACCTGACCTCAGTGATTCTGCAGAACCCCTAATTCAACCGAAGTATGACATCCTCATTTAAGTCACATGACTCCTCTGATGAAACCATGGGGGAAACTTGTGGTGTCGCCTTGGTGATGTTGTTAAATGACTTCCTGATTCTCTCTGTCAGTTGTGCAGTGTTGCCGTGGTGCTGCAGTGAAGAATGTTTTGGCTCACAGTAGTTGTGTCAGTGCTCCAAAGTGTACTGTCTTGCATCCGCCGCCATTTTGAAAGGGTGTGTGTGAAATGCGTTTGTCACTCTCTGTGGTGTAGCAGATGGGCAAGGGGGCCGGAGGCAGCTGCTGTGTTCGTCAGGGAATGTGAAAGCAGAGACCAGCACATGAGCAATGGTCACATAAGCCAAATAAAGGGAGAGGTCAAGATGACAGTTTTTCATTACACCATCTTCTGTGTTGAGCACACAGTCGTTTTCATCATGGTTGTGGTCATACCATTTAAATGCAGTAAATATGGAAGAAATCAATGAACTGAAATTCAGTCATTCTAAGGTCTCCATAGGTCATTAGGAGCACTTTCTATCCCCTTGAGTTGAATTCCAACCAGATGTTCTTGCACTGTATGTGTAATCAACAAGGCACACATTTATTTTAGACGATTTTTGTGTATTTCACTCCACAATAAAGCACAGGTAATGTAGATTAACACAACGGATATCAAAACTATATATAATTATATAAGAAAACAATATCAATATTAATTCGTAGATAAATAAGATTGTTAAAGATTATTATGTATTCCCTTCATTTTAGTCCCTTAACACCAGCCTTCTTAAAAACCATGATTTGGCGCCCCCTGGTGTTCACGACTGTGCATGCAGACTGTGCCCTAGTTGTCACTGTAAACCCAAGCTGCAGCACTGGGGCTGGTCTCTGTGGGCAGACAGGGCAGTCAGGCCCTGTTCCTGGCAGCTGAGTGCCAGCAGGGACATTTCTGTGTGAGATCCGCTGAATATTTAAACGTAATTGTGAACAGAAAGCCGCTTGCTGTCACATAAACAGCCTTTTTTTTAATCATTTAATTTTCATTTTGCGTGTTTGATAATGGTAATTGAGCTTGTTATCTCTCTGTCACCCCCTGCAGTCTGGCCAGTTCAGCGAGGACATGATCCCCACTGTGGGCTTCAACATGAGGAAGATCACCAAGGGAAACGTCACCATCAAGGTCAGGAAGCTCGCCGATGGCGGGTGTGCAGTGGTCGCATCTCTGAAACCCCACACTGCGCAGTCGTTATATTTACCTCCCGCAGCTGCAGCAGAAGCACAGTCAGGGTCACTAATGCAGCTGGCACAGGGCAATGTGTGTGCAGACAGAAAACTGCGCAGCTGAAGCACCAGACTATACTGGACTGCATCGCTTTCCCACAATGCCACTAACATCTGTGGGGTCTTTACGCTACCTGCTTGGTGGGGTTCTTCTGTCCTTATCAGAAGTACATGTCTCACCTTATCTGAATAACAGATTATTTTCACATGCACTAATTACAATACGACATACAACACTCAACATTCAACAAATCTGTTTTCATCTGTTTGTACTCTCTCAGCTCTGGGATAATCACTGTGTTTGCGTTGTTTGTATTCTGCTCTGGGATAATCACTGTGTTTGTACTCTCTCAGCTCTGGGATAATCACTGTGTTTGTACTCTCTCAGCTCTGGGATAATCACTGTGTTTGTACTCTCTCAGCTCTGGGATAATCACTGTGTTTGCGTTGTTTGTATTCAGCTCTGGGATAATCACTGTGTTTGCACTCTCTCAGCTCTGGGATAATCACTGTGTTTGTACTCTCTCAGCTCTGGGATAATCACTGTGTTTACTCTCTCAGCTCTGGGATTGTTTGTATTCAGCTCTGGGATAATCACTGTGTTTGCACTCTCTCAGCTCTGGGATAATCACTGTGTTTGTACTCTCTCAGCTCTGGGATAATCACTGTGTTTGTACTCTCTCAGCTCTGGGATAATGACTGTGTTTGTACTCTCTCAGCTCTGGGATATTGGTGGGCAGCCTCGATTCCGAAGCATGTGGGAGAGATACTGCCGCGGAGTCAGTGCCATCGTGTGAGTACCAATGCCTCTGACTCTGCTGGGACTCCCTACTCACTCTACACTGCACAATCCACAATCTACACTGACTCTACTCTACACTCCACACTTTACTCTGAGTCTATTCAACACTCTAAACTCCACAATCTACACTGAACAATCTCCACACACTCTGAGTCTATTCAACACTCTACACTCAACAATCTACACTGACTCTACTCTACACTCCACACTCCACACTTTACTCTGAGACTACTCAACATCTACACTGACTCTACTCCACTCCACACTTTACTCTGAGTCTACTCTACACTCCACAATATACACTGACTCTACTCTACACTCCACACTCCACACTTTACTTTGAGTCTACTCAACACTCTACACTCCACAATCTACATTGACTCTATTCTACACTGCGTACCAGGGGTGTCAGCTTGTAGTTCTTGAAGGCCATTGTGTTTTTGTTTCCTTTCGTTGGGCTTTGAAAACCAGGTGTGTGGACTCTCTGGCCAATCAGTGATTTGAATGAATGTGTTAAGTGCTGAAACACACTGAACACCAGCAGATGCTGCGGCCCTCCAGGACCTGAGCTAGACACCACTGGCTTTGCACTAATTCCCCTTTCTTTGCTCTATGCTCTATACTGGCTTTACTCTGATTTTACTCTGTGCTCGCTCAGGTCTGATAGAACCTTGCTCTCCCTCCATTAATGGGGTGATTAAAGTCGTCCTCCTTACCTAGATGTTTTCACACTTCTCTGTGTGTTTAAGGTACATGGTGGATGCGGCAGACCCAGAGAAGATTGAGGCATCTAAGAATGAGCTGCACAACCTGTTAGACAAACCGCAGCTGCAGGGGATTCCTGTGAGTATCCACTCTCATTCGGTGCTCAGCTATTACATCATCACCATGAGCCTGACAACCTGCAGCTTCAGGGAAGTTCTTTGTTAATAAATAACACTCAGTTGACAGGGTGCATGTGTCTCACAAGTGCTGGGCAGATTGTGGTAGGGCTAGTTGTAGGTAATGGGGCTGAATGTGATGGGTGTAGTTCTAGGTAATGGGGCAGAATGTGGTGGGTGTAGTTTAGGTAATGGGGCAGAATGTGGCAGGTGTAGTTTAGGTAATGGGGCAGAATGTGGCAGGTGTAGTTTAGGTAATGGGGCAGAATGTGACAGGTGTAGTTTTAGGTAATGGGGTTGAATGTGGCAGGTGTAGTTCTAGGTAATGGGGCAGAATGTGGCGGGTGTAGTTTAGATAATGGGGCAGAATGTGACAGGTGTTGTTGTAGGTAATGGGGCAGAATGTGACAGGTGTAGTTTAGATAATGGGGCAGAATGTGGCAGGTGTAGTTTAGGTAATGGGGCAGAATGTGGCAGGTGTGGTTTAGGTAATGGGGCAGAATGTGGCAGGTGTAGTTTTAGGTAAGGCTGAATGTTTGTGGGGCAGTTGTAGGTAATGGGGCAGAATGTGACAGGTGTGTTTGTAGTTTAGGTAATGGGGCAGAATGTGGCAGGTGTAGTTCTAGGTAATGGGGCAGAATGTGACAGGTGTGTTTGTGTTGTAGGTAATGGGGCAGAATGTGACAGGTGTAGTTGTGTTGTAGGTAATGGGGCAGAATGTGGTGGGTGTTTGTGTTGTAGGTAATGGGGCAGAATGTGACAGGTGTGTTTGTGTTGTAGGTAATGGGGCAGAATGTGACAGGTGTGTTTGTGTTGTAGGTAATGGGGCAGAATGTGACAGGTGTGTTTGTGTTGTAGGTAATGGGGCAGAATGTGACAGGTGTGTTTGTGTTGTAGGTGCTGGTTCTGGGTAATAAGAGGGACCTGCCTGGTGCTCTGGATGAGAAGGAACTGATAGAGAGAATGTGAGTATGGGCAAACTCTGATGTCTATCTCTCCCCTTCACTGTTGTCTCTCTCCCTCTCTCTCTCTCACTCCCTCCCTCCCTCCCTTCACTGGGTCTGTAAAGGTGTGTAATAGCCCCTGTCTTTAGCATGGCGTGTTTTTGTCTGTTTTCCTCCTCAGGAGTTTGTCAGCCATTCAGGACCGTGAGATCTGCTGCTACTCCATTTCCTGTAAGGAGAAGGACAACATCGGTGAGAATCCGTGTTCACACCTGTGTGTTCAGCTCAGCGCGTTCTGCCCCAGTGCTGTGTTCAGGCCGTGTGTTGAGCTCAGCGTGCTTGTGTGTGTCTTTATTCCAGATATCACTCTACAGTGGCTGATCCAGCATTCCAGAACACGGCGGACTTCCTGAAAGCCCCCCGCGATTCTGATGACATCATCCTGAGACCACCTGGTCCCCCCCTCCCTTTCTCCTCTCCTCCAGGGTTCCTCCCTGAAGAGCCCCCCCTTCCCTCCTTCCCCAAAGCTCTCCCAGTTAAAATGGTGTGAAGACCATTATTTGCAATATTTTAATGCTTTTTCTTTTATACTTTGTTTTTTTTTTTTTTTTTTATTTGTGACTTATTTGAACTGGATAACCTTATGTTTGCCAATCACTGATCAAATGACATTGTTTTTCGTCTGTTTGTATTTCTGGTACGTAAAGGACGCTTGTTTAACTCATAATGGAGGGAGGTCACTCTGCTCCTCCACACAGAAGCGATCAAGTCCACAGCTCCAGCATCATGGCTGTCCGCACCTGTACAACAGGAGAGTACGGAAGCAAAACATAAGAATGAATTGCGTTTAAGTTTTAATGTAGCCAAACCTCAGCCTGTCTCTGGTGTATAATTTGTAATGTTTCAGTAATTTGTTCAACCTGACATCTATGGTACTATCGGTGAAGACCACAACAAATACTGTTTTGTAAGGCATTTTTTGGTCACATTCTTCTCCGTTGATTATCTGTGTGGCATGATTAGTTGTTGCATGGTGGAAAAGATAGCCAAAATATTTTTTTGACCACAAGCCACAGAGACACACCCATTTGTGACATCACAGAAAGAAATCCATAGCAACCAGATGGAGATGTGACTGTGAGTCATAATGAGGGACTGTTGCTATGGGAACAGAATGCAGGGTCATCAGGCCTGTTCTGTGTGCTCTCTGGAGAGACATAAAGTTATTTTAAAGTGCTGAAAATAAAAGCTGGACGTTTCATCTCAATTCACGCTGCTAATTCGCCCACTGGCTTTGGGAAATTGCTTTGTGTAAGCCAAACTTTCTCATTTGAAATGCCTTTTTTGTTTTAAGTGAAGTAACAGATTTGCAGGGCACTTTAAATGGTTTAGGTGAAAGTTTCCCTACGAAGGCATAAATTATGTCCTTATATAAACAAGTGCAATAGTATATGGACATTTCATTCAGTGCATAATAAGATTTGTGATAATCCAGTTTAAATCACATACAGGAGTTCAAGAGTGCCGCAATATTTTATTTACCTTAAAATATCCCTTCTTATTCACCAATGTTAATTATGATAAGACCACAAAATGTGAAAGACTACACGGCATAATCATAATCTGGCACCCCTCCGGTTAGTGTTCTGGTTCTTAACTGCAGCTGTTTTAGCTTTCACTTTCGTTTAGTTCATTCTCCTTCTTACCCTTTTTCTTAGCAAACACAAAGATACAGAAGATCACTGAGCTTCACTTACTTGCCAGTTTTTAGTATCGCAAACAGCCGTTTCACTGTCGTGATACAAAAAGCAAACTCACAATCCGATCCAGACATCATTTATATGAGCAGGTTGAATATTATATAAGCACTAAAGAATTAACAGTTTTGTCCTGGGTTTGTATTTTTGTTATGTTAGGAAAAGTCAGTCCCAGATCATGTCTAATATGTTAACTTTTTCATACTTTAAATATGTTTAAACAAGTTCAAAGCACCTCCAGACCAGTTATCAAGAAGTGAATACTGAGTGAATGAGCTCATGTGTTAATGCTGAGTGAAACCGTTGCATCCATATTTTCTTAAGTGAAGTGAAAAGCTGTCCTTACTGCATTGTCTATAGAGTTCTCTCTTATTGGCAGGTACAGTGTGTCTCTGAAAACAAAAAACTTTTGTTGTATAATCTTACAGCATTAATTATGATGTGTTTTATTTGTATGTGTCGCTGTTTTAACATGAAGGATGAGGACTCAGCAGGCGCTACTCAGCTCGTCTCTGTCTCACTGCTCTGGCACATGAAGGTTTGGAACCCTCTGGGTGTGGGGCAGTTAGGTTTGGAACCCTCTGGGTGTGGGGCAGTTAGGTTTGGAACCCTCTGGGTGTGGGGGCAGTTAGGTTTGGAACCCTCTGGGTGTGGGGGCAGTTAAGTTTGGAACCCTCTGGAGGTGGAACCCTCTGGGGGCAGTTAGGTTTGGAACCCTCTGGGTGCGGGGCAGTTAGGTTTGGAACCCTCTGGGTGTGGGGCAGTTAGGTTTGGAACCCTCTGGGTGTGGGGCAGTTAGGTTTGGAACCCTCTGGGTGTGGGGCAGTTAGGTTTGGAACCCTCTGGGTGCGGGGCAGTTAGGTTTGGAACCCTCTGGGTGCGGGGCAGTTAGGTTTGGAACCCTCTGGGTGTGGGGCAGTTAGGTTTGGAACCCTCTGGGTGCGGGGCAGTTAGGTGTGCATCGTTGTCCCAGTGGCCACTGTCCTCACAGCCTCCCTAAGCATCCCCTGTGTGGGGTCAGCCATGACTATGGGCTGTCCACAGGCCCTGAGATTCTCCCGTTTTGTATGTACCTGTTTCTAAATTGAAATGAATGTGGTATATTCTGCTCCTCAGCTGGCCAGGGTCCTCTCAGAAATGGTAAGATTGATTATCCTGTCCCATGTCATCCCCCTGAGCCCCCAGTACTGTCCCAAAACCTGACCCGTCTTTGTGTTTGGACAGAGACCTGTTCTCTAGCCAGCTGTGTTCTTGCATCTCTCTGATTGGAGTATTGTAGAGGTTTACCCTGTTCCCCTGAGCTGTTTGTGGTTCTCAGGAGAGTTAGAATTGCCGAGGATGACACCCTCTGAGATCTTTCTGTTGCCTTTTTGTCCCTCTTTATAATCATTTGTTCTTTTTTTAAACATCTAACATACTCAAGAATACAGTCAGACTTTATTTTGAATGTGTAATGAAGAACAGTATATTACTATTGTTACAGTAAATATGTGTACATTGTAATTTTGTATGTTTTAAATAAGTTCTTAATTGTGTTTTTGATGGGACTTTCCTGTACATAGCAACTTAAAACCAAATAGTGAAAAAACGACTGTGTGTCACGCAGTGTTCTTGTGATCACTCTGTCTTAACTGGCATTCTATGGCGTCTCTGTCTGTCTGTCTGTCTGTCTGTCTGTCTGTCTCTGTGTGCGTGCGTGCGTGTTTGTGTGTACATGTATGTGTGTTTTTTCCTTACTCAGCCAAAGGCTAAGAGGATTTAATCCTACGTTCTGACAGGAAGTATATTAATGGCACTTCAGATGGGAAACTCTGCTATCCTGAACGCATCTTTGAGATGAGTTAAGCAGCTCTTCCCAGATCATTAAGTGAAGGAATGCTTTCATGTCTGAGATGAAGAGGATCTGAACAAAATGAGTGTCTAACGAGTTGCACCACAGCACTGGTGCCAGCAGGGGGCAGTAGCTGCTTAGGTGGCGATGAGCAGGTTCGTTTAATCTGTATATTGGAGTAAACTGCTCACATATAATACAGAGGCACAACACAGTGTCTTCAGCATAACCCATATGCTGCATAAAATATTAATATTTAGGTGTTCAGACAATTTACTATATGTATGACAGTAATGAATACACTTCGGTTTTTATGCATTTATGTACTGTTCAAGCGAAGAACATAAAAATGTACAAAGCAAATAATGTTACTCACACAAGCTACAAATCGGCTGAAATCCTTACTTTCCCACGTTTAGTTTCTCACGTTTCTCATTGGGGTTTCTCACCCCTGTCCCAACCTGCCTACCAATCATTGAATTATGTAAACTATGAGACTGTCAAAGGGTTTTGCGACCTTTTAGTGTTCCATCAGTGGCAGGTCTTTCATCATTGGAGGACAGGCGCACTTGGGCCCCACTGTGAAAGGTGAGTAAAGTGTTGTGTTTCTGCACGCGTGGCTTTGCAAGTTACTGAGGCTCAGCAGACAGACCGAGGGGGTCCTCCCTGCCCTGTTCTATGGTATGTGGCCGGAGACGAGGGGTCTTATGGAAAGCGGGGACAGAGACACACAGAGCGCAGAGCGCGCTGCTTTGGGCAGAGACACACAGAGTGCAGAGCGCGCTGCTTTGGGCAGAGACACACAGAGTGCAGAGCGTGTTGCTTTGGGCAGAGACACACAGAGTGCAGAGCGCACTGCTTTGGGCAGAGACACACAGAGTGCAGAGCGCGCTGCTTTGGGCAGAGACACACAGAGTGCAGAGCGCGCTGCTTTGGGCAGAGACACGCAGAGTGCAGAGCGCGCTGCTTTGGACAGAGACACACAGAGTGCAGAGCGCACTGCTTTGGGCAGAGATACACAGAGTGCAGAGCGCGCTGCTTTGGGCAGAGACACACAGAGTGCAGCGCGCTGCTTTGGACAGAGACACACAGAGTGCAGAGCGCGCTGCTTTGGGCAGAGACACACAGAGTGCAGAGCGCGCTGCTTTGGACAGAGACACACAGAGTGCAGAGCGCGCTGCTTTGGGCAGAGACACACAGAGTGCAGAGCGCGCTGCTTTGGGCAGAGACGCAGAGTGCAGAGCGCACTGCTTTGGGCAGAGATACACAGAGTGCAGAGCGCGCTCTTTTGGGCAGAGACACACAGAGTGCAGAGCGCTGCTTTGGGCAGAGACACACAGAGTGCAGAGCGCGCTGCTTTGGGCAGAGATACACAGAGTGCAGAGCGCGCTGCTTTGGGCAGAGACACACAGAGTGCAGAGCGCGCTGCTTTGGGCAGAGACACAGAGTGCAGAGCGCGCTGCTTTGGGCAGAGACACAGAGTGCAGAGCGCGCTGCTTTGGACAGAGCACAGAGTGCAGAGCGCGCTGCTTTGGGCAGAGACACAGAGTGCAGAGCGCGCTGCTTTGGACAGAGAGCACAGAGTGCAGAGCGTGTTGCTTTGGGCAGAGACACACAGAGTGCAGAGCACGCTGCTTTGGGCAGAGACACGAGTGCAGAGCGCGCTGCTTTGGGCAGAGACACACAGAGTGCAGAGCGCGCTGCTTTGGGCAGAGACACACAGAGTGCAGAGCGCTGCTTTGGACAGAGACGCACAGAGTGCAGAGCGCGCTGCTTTGGGCAGAGACACACAGAGTGCAGAGCGCGCTGCTTTGGACAGAGACATGCAGAGTGCAGAGCGCGCTGCTTTGGGCAGAGACACACAGAGTGCAGAGCGTGTTGCTTTGGGCAGACACACAGAGTGCAGAGCGCGTTGCTTTGGACAGAGACACGCAGAGTGCAGAGCGCGCTGCTTTGGGCAGAGACACACAGAGCGCAGAGCGCGCTGCTTTGGGCAGAGACACACAGAGCGCAGAGCGCGCTGCTTTGGGCAGAGACACACAGAGTGCAGAGCGCGCTGCTTTGGGCAGACACACAGAGTGCAGAGCGCGCTGCTTTGGGCAGAGACACACAGAGTGCAGAGCGCGCTGCTTTGGGCAGAGACACACAGAGTGCAGAGCGCGCTGCTTTGGGCAGAGACACACAGAGTGCAGAGCGCGCTGCTTTGGACAGAGACACACAGAGTGCAGAGCGCGCTGCTTTGGGCAGAGACACACAGAGTGCAGAGCGCGTTGCTTTGGGCAGAGACACACAGAGTGCAGAGCGCGCTGCTTTGGACAGAGGCACAGAGTGCAGAGCGCGCTGCTTTGGGCAGAGACACGCAGAGTGCAGAGCGCGCTGCTTTGGGCAGAGACACACAGAGTGCAGAGCGCGCTGCTTTGGACAGAGACACACAGAGTGCAGAGCGTGTTGCTTTGGGCAGACACACAGAGTGCAGAGCGCGCTGCTTTGGGCAGAGACACAGAGTGCAGAGCGCGCTGCTTTGGACAGAGACACACAGAGTGCAGAGCACACTGCTTTGGGCAGACACACAGAGTGCAGAGCGCGCTGCTTTGGACAGACACGCAGAGTGCAGAGCGCGCTGCTTTGGGCAGAGACACACAGAGTGCAGAGCGCGCTGCTTTGGACAAGAGACACACAGAGTGCAGAGCGCGCTGCTTTGGGCAGAGATACACAGAGTGCAGAGCGCGCTGCTTTGGACAGAGACACAGAGTGCAGAGCGCGTTGCTTTGGGCAGAGACACACAGAGTGCAGAGTGCAGAGCGCGCTGCTTTGGGCAGAGACGCACAGAGTGCAGAGCGCGCTGCTTTGGGCAGACACACAGAGTGCAGAGCGTGTTGCTTTGGGCAGAGACACACAGAGTGCAGAGCGCGCTCTTTTGGGCAGAGACACACAGAGTGCAGAGCGCGCTCTTTTGGGCAGAGACACACAGAGTGCAGAGCGCGCTGCTTTGGGCAGAGACACACAGAGTGCAGAGCGCGCTGCTTTGGGCAGAGACACACAGAGTGCAGAGCGCGCTGCTTTGGGCAGAGACACACAGAGTGCAGAGCGCGCTGCTTTGGGCAGAGACACACAGAGTGCAGAGCGCGCTGCTTTGGACAGAGACACGCAGAGCGCGCTGCTTTCGGCAGAGACACAGAGTGCAGAGCGTGTTGCTTTGAGCAGAGACACGCAGAGTGCAGAGCGCGCTGCTTTGGACAGAGACACGCAGAGTGCAGAGCGCGTTGCTTTGGACAGAGACACACAGAGTGCAGAGCGTGTTGCTTTGGGCAGACACACAGAGTGCAGAGCACGCTGTTTTGGGCAGAGACACACAGAGTGCAGCGCGCTGTTTTGGGCAGAGACGCACAGAGTGCAGAGCGCGCTGCTTTGGACAGAGACGCACAGAGTGCAGAGCGCGCTGCTTTGGGCAGAGACACACAGAGTGCAGAGCGCGCTGCTTTGGACAGAGACACACAGAGTGCAGAGCGTGTTGCTTTGGACAGAGACACGCAGAGTGCAGAGCGCGCTGCTTTGGACAGAGACACACAGAGTGCAGAGCGCGCTGCTTTGGGCAGAGACACACAGAGTGCAGAGCGTGTTGCTTTGGGCAGAGACACACAGAGTGCAGAGCGCTGCTTTGGGCAGAGACACACAGAGTGCAGAGCGCGCTGCTTTGGGCAGAGACACACAGAGTGCAGAGCGCGCTGCTTTGGGCAGAGACGCACAGAGTGCAGAGCGCGCTGCTTTGGACAGAGACACACAGAGTGCAGAGCGCGCTGCTTTGGACAGAGACACGCAGAGTGCAGAGCGCGCTGCTTGGGCAGACACACAGAGTGCAGAGCGCTGCTTTGGGCAGAGACGCACAGAGTGCAGAGCGCGCTGCTTTGGACAGAGACACACAGAGTGCAGAGCGCGCTGCTTTGGACAGAGACACACAGAGTGCAGAGCGCGCTGCTTTGGACAGAGACACGCAGAGTGCAGAGCGCGCTGCTTCGGGCAGACACACAGAGTGCAGAGCGCGCTGCTTTGGGCAGAGACGCACAGAGTGCAGAGCGCGCTGCTTTGGGCAGAGACGCACAGAGTGCAGGCGCGCTGCTTTGGGCAGACACACAGAGTGCAGAGCGCGCTGCTTTGGGCAGAGACACACAGAGTGCAGAGCGCGCTGCTTTGGGCAGAGACACACAGAGTGCAGAGCGTGTTGCTTTGGGCAGAGACGCACAGAGTGCAGAGCGCGTTGCTTTGGACAGAGACACACAGAGTGCAGCGCGCTGCTTTGGGCAGAGACACACAGAGTGCAGAGCGTGCTGCTTTGGGCAGAGACACACAGAGTGCAGAGCGCGCTGCTTTCGGCAGAGACACACAGAGTGCAGAGCGTGTTGCTTTGGGCAGAGACACACAGAGTGCAGAGCGCGCTGCTTTGGGCAGAGACACAGAGTGCAGAGCGCGCTGCTTTGGGCAGAGACACACAGTGCAGAGCGTGTTGCTTTGGGCAGAGACACACAGAGTGCAGAGCGCGCTGCTTTGGGCAGAGACACACAGAGTGCAGAGCGCGCTGCTTTGGGCAGAGACACACAGAGTGCAGAGCGCTGCTTTGGGCAGAGACACACAGAGTGCAGAGCGCGCTGCTTTGGGCAGAGACACACAGTGCAGAGCGCTGCTTTGGGCAGAGACACACAGAGTGCAGAGCGCGCTGCTTTGGGCAGAGACACACAGAGTGCAGAGCGCGCTGCTTTGGGCAAAGACACACAGTGCAGAGCGCGCTGCTTTGGGCAGAGACACACAGAGTGCAGAGCGTGTTGCTTTGGGCAGAGACACACAGAGTGCAGGAGGTCTGGCACTCTGCCCTGTCCCACAGAGACTGGCATGGTGAGACACCTCACTATGACCCCAGTGCAGGACCCTGCAGGAGGGTGAGGTGTGTTGATGGTTCCCCCGTGAGAGCACAGCGCCCGGCAGTGAGTGGGGCGGGGGGAAGGGTCTGCTTTGGCGGGTGTCCAGGTGGCAGAGTGCACTGAGCCCAAAGGAACAGACGGATCAGCTGGACGGATGCAGCGAGTCATGAAGGACTCTCCTCCTCTTCCTCCTCCTCTCTCTCTCGCTCTTTCTCACACACACACACACACACACACACACACACACACACACACACACACACACACACACACACACACACACACACACACACACACACACTCTCTGATCTCCCCTCCACCAATGAATGTGAAAGAGCTGTGACAGCCAGGGCGGGGGTGGTGGGGGGCTAGGTCTCCATTGCCATGGCGACCTGTTGTGAGAGAACGAAGTGTCCCAGAACTTCCTGCTAATAGAGGGGGCCCCCTCCCTCACTGCCCCCCCGCCCCAGGGTCCCATGTATGGATGGCCATGCCCAGAATCCAGCAGAACCCCCCCGTGGGCGGCCATGGCGACCAGGAGATTCACTCTGATACCCCAGCCCCCACCCAACAGACCCCCCCCAACCCCCACTTGTATTCCCACCGAACAAGACAAACATTGTGCTGCACCGGGGGAGCGAGGAAGAGCCCCATTCAGCACACAACAAGCACACTAAGTGGGACATTCAAGCTCATTTAGCATGCGCTACTGAGCCCTGCCAATGGAGACCTGCAGGACGGGACAAAATACACACTCACACATACACTACACACACTCTCACTCACACTCACACACATTAAACTACACACACTCTCACTCACACTCACACACATTAAACTACACACACTCTCACTCACACTCACACACATTAAACTACACACACATTACACACACACTCTCACACACACTCACACACATTACACACACTCTCACTCACACTCACACACATTAAACTACACACACATTACACACACACTCTCACACACACTCACACACACACTACACACACTCTCACTCACACTCACACACATTAAACTACACACACATTACACACACACTCTCACACACACTCACACACATACACTACACACACACATTACACACACACTCACACACACTCACACACACACTACACACACTCTCACTCACACTCACACACATTAAACTACACACACATTACACACACACTCTCACACACACTCACACACATACACTACACACACATTACACACACACTCTCACACACACTCACACACATACACTACACACACTCTCACTCACACTCACACACATTAAACTACACACACATTACACACACACTCTCACACACACTCACACACATTACACACACTCTCACACACACTCACACACATACACTACACACACATTACACACACACTCACTCACTCACACACATACACTACACACACATTACACACACACTCACTCACTCACACACATACACTACACACACATTACACACACACTCACACACACTCACACATACACTACACACACTCTCACTCACACTCACACACATTAAACTACACACACATTACACACACACTCTCACACATACTCACACACACTCACACATACACTACAAACACATTACACACAGACTCTCACTCACACTCACACATTACACACACATTACACACACACTCACACACACACACACATACACTACACACACTCTCACTCACACTCACACACATTAAACTACACACACATTACACACACACTCTCACACATACTCACACACACTCACACATACACTACAAACACATTACACACAGACTCTCACTCACACTCACACACATTAAACTACACACACTCTCACTCACACTCACACACATTAAACTACACACACTCTCACACACACTCACACACATACACTACACACACATTACACACACACTCACACATACCCTACACACACATTACACACTCACACATACACTACACACACTCTCACTCTCACTCACACTCACACACATTAAACTACACACACATTACACACACACTCTCACTCACACTCACACACATTACACACACACTCACACACACTCACACACATACACTACACACACATTACACACACACTCACACACACTCACACATACACTACACACACTCTCACTCACACTCACACACATTAAACTACACACACATTACACACACACTCTCACACACACTCACACACACACACACTCTCACACACACTCACACACATACACTACACACACTCTCACTCACACTCACACACATTAAACTACACACACATTACACACACTCTCACACACACTCACACACATACACTACACACACATTACACACACACTCACACACACTCACACATACACTACACACACTCTCACACACACTCACACATACACTACACACACATTACACACACACTCACTCACTCACACACATACACTACACACACATTACACACACACTCACACACACTCACACATACACTACACACACATTACACACAGACTCTCACACACACTCACACACATACACTACACACACATTACACACACACTCACTCACACACATACACTACACACACATTACACACACACTCACACACACTCTCACTCACACTCACACACATTAAACTACACACACTCTCACACACACTCACACGCATACACTACACACACATTACACACACACTCACACACACTCACACATACACTACACACACATTACACACACTCTCACTCACACACATTAAACTACACACACTCTCACTCACACTCACACACATTAAACTACACACACATTACACACACACTCTCACACACACTCACACACATTACACACACACTCACACACACTCACACATACACTACACACACATTACACACACTCTCACTCACACACATTAATCTACACACACTCTCACTCACACTCACACACATTAAACTACACACACATTACACACACACTCTCACACACACTCACACACATACACTACACACACATTACACACACACTCACACACACTCACACATACACTACACACACTCTCACTCACACTCACACACATTAAACTACACACACATTACACACACACTCCCACACACACTCACACACATACACTACACACACATTACACACACACTCACACACACTCACACACACTCACACATACACTACACACACATTACACACACTCACACACACACTCACACATACACTACACACACATTACACACAGACTCTCACACACATTACACACACACTCACTCACACACATACACTACACACACATTACACACACACTCACACACATACACTACACACACATTACACACTCACACATACTCACACATACACTACACACACATTACACTCATACACACTCACACACATTACACGACACACACATTACACACACACTCACACATACCCTACACACACATTACACACACATACACTAGACACACATTACACTCACACACATACTCACACATACACTACACACACATTACACTCACTCACACACACACCTACACTACACACACATTACACACACTCACACACATACAATACACACACATTACACACACTCACACACATACAATACACGCACATTACACACTCACACACACACATACACTACACACACATTACACACACTCACACACATACAATACACACACATTACACACACACACACACTCACACACACTCACACACATACAATACACGCACATTACACACTCACACACACACACATACACTACACACACATTACACGCACACTCACACACACTCACACATTACACACACATACACATATATACATACATTATATTTGGGGTGGGGGATGTTCTCTCTAGATACGCACACGGGGGCGCAGAGCTCGGGGTTGTGGGGTGTGGGTGGGTTTGGGGTGGGGGATGTTCTCTCTCTAGCTGGGCGCACACGGGGCCGCAGAGCTCGGGGTTGTGGGCCAGTTCCCCTGTCAGTGCTGTGTCATTGCGCTCCACAGCCTGTGTGGGAAAAGGGCCCGGTTTGGGTTCTGACACGTGCCTCGCTGTCACCTGCTGTAGCTGCCTGGCATTTCCAAGAGCCAGCGTCTGCACGGTCCAACTGCAGCAAACACCGGAAGGGAGTCTGATGTTACTGTAACGTTGAGCAGACGTCAGACTAATGTTAATGTGATGTTTACTTTGACAGAGTGCCAGACTGGAGATAAGGCGCCTCTTCCTCTGTGCTCTGCTGATGGCAAAAGCAATATGTGATATCGGTGTTGCACCTGCAGTGTGAAAAAACACTCAGTCATGTGGGGGAAAACATGGGAAATGTCTGTATTCATGGTGTTGAATCAGAGTGTTTTTTTCTCCTCAGGCCTTTTTCAGCGTGCCACCCCTTGTTCCCACTTGAAACGCAGGGGGTTAAACTGCAGTGCGCATCGTGTGCGGTGAGCTAGCATTAGCGCAGCTCCCGTGGAGGGGAACAGTGGGGGGACTGTTCCATTCACAGCCCTGGGAGCAGGGGCAGAGCTGTAGGGGCACGGGGCGGTTTGATGTGCCACTCTTTCTCACACGTCTCTCCCTGCTGAACGCGTTCCAGCCAGCACGCCCACCTGCCCCCGGCCCGGCCTCTCTGGAGCTCTCAGACGGGGCCTGTTTCACAGAAAATCAGGGCTCTCAAACTCAGCGACACAGAGGGCCGTGTGAGCGCTGGTTTTTACTCCCGTCTCTGCACTTAATCAGGTTATTATTTCCATTATTTACAGAATACTTTGCATAAGATGTATATAAAGCTAAATGAGTAGTTTGCATTGTCTTTATAACTACTGTTATAAAGCATTTTGTGCTTCATATAATGCTTCATACAATGGGCATATATTGTATAGCTTAATGAGTGATGTCATGGGTAAAGGCAGTAATAATTGGCTGGTATAAAACCCACGGCTGAGGGGAGAGCGGGAAACTGGGAAAACCATGCTCTCTCTCTTTCTCTCTCTCTTTCTCTCTGTGTCTTTACCTCTTTCAATGAGCTGAGTATCACTTGTGATGGAGCTTTCAGAAAGTCAGATGAATGAATGAATGAGTGAGTGAGCGAGTGAGCTCCATTTTGCTTCCAGGCCCGGGGTCTGCCATCGCATGAGAAAGGCCAGGGAACCGCCAGGCTTTTGTTCTATCCCAGCATGCCCCATTCAACGAATTATCCAATCACAGTCTTCAGGCAACAGCTTGATTTGTTCACTCAGGTGTGTAAGCACAGCCTGGAACACAAGCTTGCACCCTTATCAGCCCCTGCCAGACATGCCCAGACACTTGTGTGTATGTGGAGCATTAACCCTGTCAGCACCAGCTGAGCACAGCTGAAACTCTGATTGGCCGATGGTGCGCTGATGTCAGGTTAACAGATCATTCCCTGATTGGGAGAAGCCCTGCCTTTCTGCCCTGCTTCAGCGTGGCAGCTGATTGCTCGACCTTTCCGACGATATCTATCAATTAGTTTATGAAAAAGCAATAACAAAACGTGCAAAAATCTGTTTCAAGCAAAGCAGACAGCATTACTGCAGTGCTACTCCTTTCACCGTATTCACTTTCATTTAAATTTCCAAGCACCAAGCCCATCTGTCAAGGACACAAAGAACTGGTCGCTGTGGAAACCGGTCGAGGAAAAAAGTGTGAGTTGTTTTGCCCTAGCTTGGCCTCCCCGAAATGAACTTGAATTTTGGGGACGGTAACCTGGCAACTCTACTCCAGTCGCAGGGCATTGATATTCAGGGAGCTGCTTCTATTGGGGAGAGACGAACAATGGGGGCCTTATGAGAGCGCCTCTCTACTGCCCAACCACCGAGGCAAGAACTCTCCGATCCAGAACCAACCGGCCCCCCAATGCAACCAGCCCAAACCCAGCCCAAACCCAACACACTCTCTGACAAAACCAGCCCAAACCCAACACACTCTCTGACAAAACCAGCCCAAACCCAACACACTCTCTGACAAAACCAGCCCAAACCCAGCACACTCTCTATCAAAACCAGTCCAAACCCAGCACAAACTCTATCAAAACCAGCCCAAACCCAGCACAAACTCTATCAAAACCAGCCCAAACCCAACACACTCTCTGACAAAACCAGCCCAAACCCAGCACACTCTCTGACAAAACCAGCCCAAACCCAACACACTAACAGAGTTAATACTCTCTCACACAACCAGCTCAAGACCAAAACATACTTCAGAAGAAGTAGAGCTAACCCAAAATTGCATTGTCGCAACAGAACCACTCCAAAGTTAACACCAACTGAACTAACACACTCTTTAGCAGATCCTACCCAAAACTAACACACTTTTCAGAAGAACACTCTGTCTTCCAGAGTAAACACACTGTTTAAAAAATGTATATAATAATTATAATACATTTTGAAAATTCCTCATATTGCATATAGTTTTACCTTGTTTGACCTATCCATAAGGTTGCCATGCCATTGTGTATGATGTGTTTCAGTAAAACATGACAACTCATAAATTAAACATTTTATTGGGAATATTTAAGTACAACAGCATAACATTGTAAGCACTAGAGAAATGCTATTTGTATTTTGTACATTTTTTCAGACAAAATATTTATACTTTCAAAAAATACATCTATCATGTTAAAATCTGTAAAACATATTTACATTTTTTCACAAAAGCATCTAAATGACCCTCTGATATGCCATCCACGTACCCACGATGCCCGTCCTCACGGAGCGATATCACGCCTCTACGTTAGGAATAAAAATAAAAATACATTCTGTTAATCTAATGCTTAGCTCTTACAAAGCACCTATTTAAAAGCAAAAGAATGAGATTGAAGTTTTCAGGGGTTTGACCAACTTTCAGTCAGCCGTGTGGAGTGGTGCAGTGCCTGGAAAGCCTTAGCCCAGCCTGGGCAGGTCTGCTGGAGCTTCAGCTTCAGCTTCAGCTCAGAGGGTCTGCTGGAGCTTCAGCTTCAGCTTCAGCTCAGAGAGACGCTGTTCAGGTCTGCTGGAGCATCAGCTTCAGCTTCAGCTCAGTGAGACGCTGTTCAGGTCTGCTGGAGCTTCAGCTTCAGCTTCAGCTCAGTGAGACGCTGTTCAGGTCTGCTGGAGCATCAGCTTCAGCTTCAGCTCAGTGAGACGCTGTTCAGGTCTGCTGGAGCTTCAGCTTCAGCTCAGAGAGACACTGCTCAGGTCTGCTGGAGCTTCAGCGTCAGCTCAGAGAGACACTATTCAGGTCTGCTGGAGCTTCAGCTTCAGCTCAGAGAGACACTGCTCAGGTCTGCTGGAGCTTCAGCGTCAGCTCAGAGAGACACTGCTCAGGTCTGCTGGAGCTTCAGCGTCAGCTCAGAGAGACACTATTCAGGTCTGCTGGAGCTTCGCTTCAGCTTCAGCTCAGTGAGACGCTGTTCAGGTCTGCTGGAGCTTCAGCTTCAGCTCAGAGAGACGCTGTTCAGGTCTGCTGGAGCTTCAGCTTCAGCTTCAGCTCAGTGAGACGCTGTTCAGGTCTGCTGGAGCTTCAGCTTCAGCTCAGAGAGACGCTGTTCAGGTCTGCTGGAGCTTCAGCTTCAGCTCAGAGAGACGCTGTTCAGGTCTGCTGGAGCTTCAGCTTCAGCTCAGAGAGACACTGTTCAGGTCTGCTGGAGCTTCAGCTTCAGCGTCAGCTCAGTGAGACGCTGTTCAGGTCTGCTGGAGCTTCAGCTTCAGCTTCAGCTCAGAGAGACGCTGTTCAGGTCTGCTGGAGCTTCAGCTTCAGCTTCAGCTCAGAGAGACGCTGTTCAGGTCTGCTGGAGCTTCAGCTTCAGCTCAGAGAGACGCTGTTCAGGTCTGCTGGAGCTTCAGCGTCAGCTCAGTGAGACGCTGTTCAGGTCTGCTGGAGCTTCAGCTTCAGCTCAGAGAGAGACGCTGTTCAGGTCTGCTGGAGCTTCAGCTTCAGCTTCAGCTCAGTGAGACGCTGTTCAGGTCTGCTGGAGCTTCAGCTTCAGCTTCAGCTCAGAGAGACGCTGTTCAGGTCTGCTGGAGCTTCAGCATCAGCGTCAGCTCAGAGAGACGCTGTTCAGGTCTGCTGGAGCTTCAGCTTCAGCTCAGAGAGACGCTGTTCAGGTCTGCTGGAGCTTCAGCTTCAGCGTCAGCTCAGTGAGACGCTGTTCAGGTCTGCTGGAGCTTCAGCTTCAGCTCAGAGAGACACTGCTCAGGTCTGCTGGAGCTTCAGCGTCAGCTCAGAGAGACACTATTCAGGTCTGCTGGAGCTTCAGCTTCAGCTCAGAGAGACACTGCTCAGGTCTGCTGGAGCTTCAGCTTCAGCTTCAGCTCAGTGAGACGCTGTTCCAGTGTTTAGTCCTCCACAGCAGCCAGTCAAGTTGCCTAGATTTTTCCCAGAAACACAGGGCAGTTTGATTCCCCTTGTATTCCAAAAATAACCCTTTCATTGTGGGTGAACACATGATCTTTCACACTTCAAAAACAAAATTACACATTTTAAAATACCTGCCACTTGATAAAGCGCTATGCAAATCTTTTTTATTTTACAAATACGTTTCTTGTAAATACGGTACGGTGCCTACTTGATAATGCTAGTGCATGTGCCATGTCATGTGACAGGGTGATGAAATGACTGACATTGTGTCCTGGCAGAAACAGGCCCGGCGCAGAAGGCCAGGGAGTGTGACTCAGAGAGTCTGCAGGTAGTGCTGTCAATAGGGACGTCATGACTGTGTTTCCCATTCATCAAATCCTGTAAGTGTACAGAAATTGGGTCAATTTACTTTGGCCAAGTATTACACTTTGAGATGAGAATTTCAAAAAAGTAATTGGTAATTGTTAGCTATTTTGGTTGCCAAAATATAAAATATTTTGTTTCTTGTGTTTAGACTTTTCTCAGATTTTACATGGCAATATATCTGCAGAATAAAGTATGGGTATGCAGTATGGGTATCTGTGCTGCCCTGCCCTGGGGTCCACAGCCAGCCACAGCTAATCTTGTTTATGACTGTTTAAATGGCTGATCACTGTAAGCTGATCTCTTCTGCTCACATGTATGACTGTTTAAATGGCTGATCACTGTAAGCTGATCTCTTCTGCTCACATGTATGACTGTTTAAATGGCTGATCACTGTAAGCTGATCTCTTCTGCTCACATGTATGACTGTTTAAATGGCTGATCACTGTAAGCTGATCTCTTCTGCTCACATGTATGACTGTTTAAATGGCTGATCACTGTAAGCTGGTCTCTTCTGCTCACATGTATGACTGTTTAAATGGCTGATCACTGTAAGCTGATCTCTGCTGCTCACATTTATGACTGTTTAAATGGCTGATCACTGTAAGCTGATCTCTTCTGCTCACATGTATGACTGTTTAAATGGCTGATCACTGTAAGCTGATCTCTTCTGCTCACATGTATGACTGTTTAAATGGCTGATCACTGTAAGCTGATCTCTTCTGCTCACATGTATGACTGTTTAAATGGCTGATCACTGTAAGCTGATCTCTTCTGCTCACATGTATGACTGTTTAAATGGCTGATCACTGTAAGCTGATCTCTTCTGCTCACATGCATGACTGTTTAAATGGCTGATCACTGTAAGCTGATCTCTGCTGCTCACATTTATGACTGTTTAAATGGCTGATCACTGTAAGCTGATCTCTTCTGCTCACATGTATGACTGTTTAAATGGCTGATCACTGTAAGCTGATCTCTTCTGCTCACATGTATGACTGTTTAAATGGCTGATCACTGTAAGCTGATCTCTTCTGCTCACATGTATGACTGTTTAAATGGCTGATCACTGTAATGAACTCTGTCACATTATGGCACAAATGGAAAACCAGTTATATAACTCAGAGATAGAGATGACAGATGAAATGAATGACTATGTGTGATGAGCACCATTTATACACAAACATCCCTGAAGCACAGAACATTAGGACCATTAAAACAGCAGCTTAAACAGGGATCTCAAACTTCAGTCCTGGAGGGCTGCAGTGTCTGCAGGTTTAACTCCAGTCCTAGCAGGCTGCAGTGTCTGCAGGTTTAACTCCAGTCCTGCAGGGCTGCAGTGTCTGCAGGTTTAACTCCAGTCCTGGAGGGCTGCAGTGTCTGCAGGTTTAACTCCAGTCCTGGAGGGCTGCAGTGTCTGCAGGTTTAACTCCAGTCCTGGAGGGCTGCAGTGTCTGCAGGTTTAACTCCAGTCCTAGCAGGCTGCAGTGTCTGCAGGTTTAACTGCAGTCCTGGAGGGCGCAGTGTCTGCAGGTTTAACTCCAGTCCTGGAGGGCCGCAGTGTCTGCAGGTTTAACTCCAGTCCTAGCAGGCTGCAGTGTCTGCAGGTTTAACTCCAGTCCTGGAGGGCTGCAGTGTCTGCAGGTTTAACTCCAGTCCTAGCAGGCTGCAGTGTCTGCAGGTTTAACTCCAGTCCTGGAGGGCTGCAGTGTTTGCAGGTTTAACTCCAGTCCTAGCAGGCTGCAGTGTCTGCAGGTTTAACTGCAGTCCTGGAGGGCTGCAGTATCTGCAGGTTTAACTCAAGTCCTGGAGGGCCGCAGTGTCTGCAGGTTTAACTCCAGTCCTGGAGATCACAGTGTCTGCAGGTTTAACTCCAGTCCTGGAGGGCAGGGTCTGCAGGTTTAACTCCAGTCCTAGAGAGCCCAAATAAACAAACTAATGCAAAACCAGCTGGAACTGTGGCCCCCCCAGGACTGATGTTTCACCCCTCTACTTTCTGTAAACCACAGGGGCATACGGTGGGTGGAACAGCACAACTAATTGTGATGTCATCAGTGACAAGGGGGTCAGTGCTTGTTTTCATAAGTCAGTGCATTGGGAGAATGTCAGCATTAACATGTTTAACAGGAGGAGACAAACTGATACATAATTATGCATCCGATATTCCATACCTGAAATTCCATAACTCAGTAATTACTGGGAGCCATTTCATCTCCCTGCTATGCCTTATACCTGTAGGGCTGAGTTCCTCTACTAAAGATGGCCATGCGTGATGCTGTATGCTGTGGTACTGGGGAGAGAACGTGTCTGCAGGGTTAATGATGAGCATCTGGAGGGTGACCAAAGAGTTCTGTCTGTCTGCATGTCTGTCTGTCCACTTCAGGGTTCCATGATCTTGGCAGGGTGTGTGTGTGTGAGTGTGTGTGTGTGAGTGTGAGTGTTTGGCAGAGGGGGTTGATAGGGAAAGGAAGTGACAGCGGGATCTGAGTGCACTGGAATGATGATGTCACCAGGTGAACAGGTGCAGCTGATGATGTCACTAGGTGAGTAGGGGTGGGGTCGGGGGTGTGGCTGCTTCAGCAGGTGGTGCCGATGGCCAGGATGGAGGAGCTGTCCTTGGCCTTGTCGAAGAAGATGGAGGGTGAGATGTCGCCAGGGCTCTTCAGTTTTCCCTTGCCATCGGCCAACCCACCTCCGGCCGGGGCTGGGGAGGAGGAGGAGGTGAGGGAGGAGGAAGAGGAGGCGTCGGGCACACACTCCTCGCAGCAGCAGCAGCAGCAGTCCATGAAGGCCTGGCCCAGCGACTTACACAGACACAGCAAGAGCACCGGTGTCACCGACGACTTGAAGAACAGGAAGAACTGGTTGATGAGGCTGAGGAGGGTGGCGGTGGAGGTGGAGACGGGGTCGGGTGCATACGCCAGCGCAATGTTGCACACGTTCTCTGGCAGTGCGCAGATGCCATACACCACTGCCAGCGCCACCACGGTGCAGTTGAGCTGGCGCTCGCGTTTCTGTGCATGCTGCTGCTGCTGTTTGGGCGGGGCCAGGCCACGCCCGTCCCCCTCACTCCCGCCGCCCGCCACGTGCCGGGTCACCAGCTGGCAGGCCAGCGTGAACAGCACCGGCAGGCAGAAGTAGCAGCCGAAGTACCACCACATGCGGGAATCGTGGTATGTGACCACCAGCGAGTACAGCGACTCAGGCAGGTTGGCGGACGGCTTCATGGCACAAGAGTCCACCAGGACCCCTGGCCCCGTTGCCGAGGGCAGCACATACTGGCTCAGCTGCCACAGCATCAGCTCGGGCACTGCCAGCACCATGGACCCCACCCAGATCACCGCCAGCTTGGCCAGGATGCCCTGGCACCGCTCCACCTGCCGCGCCGGCTTGGGCTGGGGGCTGGTGGCAGCATGGAAGCGGTCTATCCCCAGGGCACACAGGCTGAAGGTGGTCACGCCCAGGGAGGTCACCTGGGAAAGGCAGACAGGAGTGCCATTTACACCTGTCTGTCCGTAAGCATCCCCAAAAACGTTTACACCTGTCTGTCTGTAAAACTCTCCCAAAAACATTTACACATGTCTGTCAACAACTACACCTGGATTCTAACATTACAAAAACATATACATACAACGCTTGAAGAACACATAACTATACCTCTTTGAAAATCATTGTTAAAAACAGTTACACATATCTACCTGTCTTTAAATACTCATTAGGTCTGCAAAAAAAACCTTTTCCACCTGCTGGAAGGCTGGAGGAAACACCTCCAGGCCCCAGGGGCCTCAAGTGATGCTGGCCCAAGATTTTAACAGACATACAGCTGCAGGGAAATAACCCGATTTTAACCAGACTCTCTGTTTAACAAAGTTATTAGTCTAATCACATGCTTTGATGTTGAACTGGAGCAAAAGCCAGCACCCACACCCTCCCTGCCCAGATAAGACCTGGAACCCTGACCACACAGGCCACCTAAAGCCCAAGTGCAATTAATATGATTAACAGAGTAAATCCCAAACAAACTGACATATTTGTTTCAGGTTTAAGATCAACACTCTGTCCACTGCTCAGCTGAACTTTTCATTATGTCATGATATTTCTGCAGCGCAACGTTGGAGCAGTGTTTGGCACAGCGTCACAGCTGTCAGTATTTTAATCACTGTGAAATAAATCACTCGTAGCGAACCTCTCCTTAAAACACATTTATGATCTGTGTTTGTAAAGGTTGCTCCCGAATCTTAACTCTGGTTTCTGATTTTTTGGCTGTAAACGGTTTCTTAGATAATTTTTTCTGAACCACAACTTATGTCTATGGTGCACATGAATATATTAATAGTGTAAATGGTTGAGATACACTGCATTTGATTTTATATACTTTGTGGAAAAATAGAGTGTTTGACTACTGTGAAATCTTTTGATGCATGATTGAATGTTGTGCCTTTTCTGGCTGGAGGTTCTCACCCTGTGAGAGCACCTCTCCTTCAGCACTCCAGCGATAAAGGCACTCATTCCACAGCGCTGCCTGTTTTACGCACTGAATTGAAATGATTTGCATAACAATGACAAAACTGCAAGTTAGTCCGCAACTCTCAGAGACATTTAATGAGTAGGGCGAGGTCAGCCTGCGCCGTGTAATTGATGGGACCTGGACACATATCACCCAAACAGCTAAACATACGTGGGAAATATGGACTCCACACGACACACGCCATAGAAATGTTTATTTTTCTATAGCGATAAGTCGCTTCCGGGGCTCTTGCGCTCATTTCTACGGGTCGTAAATTGACTGAGCGGCGCAGATGAGAGAAGCGCATGTTTAGATACAGACAGGACACCCACCTCCATGTAGGGCACAATTCTACACGAGAAGTCCCCCAGCAGCCTCTTGTTGGTGAGCTCGTTAAAGATGACCACGGGCAGACAGAAGATCAGCACCAGGAAGTCCCAGAAGGCCAGGCTAGCAAGGATGCAGTTCCATGCACTTTTCATGTAGTAGTTGTGCCACACGATGCACATGACAGCCAGGTTCCCAACTATGCCCACAGCGAACACTATTAGCGAGAGGAACATCACCGCATAAGCGCTGTACGAGCTGTCCGTCAGCGGGTACAGCGGATTGTGGATGCGGGTCGTGCCCCTCGTGGTGGCGTTCCCATCCTCTCCATAAGTTACCCCGCTCTCATCTCCTTGGTTATATGTGGCGTTGGACAGCTGGACAATCGTAGGTGTAGTGAAGTAATCATTTGGGTCGTAGGGTCGTGGATACCTGTAACTGAATGGGGATTGTTGGTCCCGTTTTTTGGTGCTTCCTCCTTTTGTGCCCCTGGGCACTCTCTTGTGGCTTGTGTCTGAATCATAACTTTCCAAATTCTCGTTTGAAGTTGGAGTGCTCAGCCCAGCGGGTTCAGTAAACGAGGCACTCGCTGCTTCATCAGGTGTCTTTTCCAGAGCCGTTTGCGGGCCATCTCCGCTCGGGATGTTCCTTGTCTCCGAGGCACTCACAGCTAAAAGCAGCACAAATACAAGAGATAAAATCATCTTTCAAGCTTCTCTTGTTTTCCCTATATTTCAACAATTGCCAGGATACAAATCTGATCCTCTGAGTAAACCAGACAGATATTGAAAAGCTGAAACTCGAATTCAAAGTATCAAAGTTGATGCTGAAGTTTTGGGCGTTTCTCTCTCTCTGCGTCCTCAGGCCGCTATTCAAGAAACGCCACGAGACCAGACCATCAACATCAGTGCGCACTGAGGCATAAGGCGCTGATGACTGGTCCTTCTCCCTGGAGGAAAAAAACTGAGCGGTTTGTTTCCTTTCCCCTAGAGCCAATACCCCGTTTGTGCCATCTGCTGGTCGTTACAAACTTAGTCTTAGTGTCCAGTAATGTTTCATTTTAATTTAGAGTGAGAAACGAGTTGCACATGATTTCTTATAAAGAATCGTTGGCACTGCATTATAAAGCTACATGGATGTGTTTTTCTGTAATTACACGTGTAGTCGTACCTCCAAGGATACATTTTTCGTTGAATGGCTAAACCAAGGGGTCCTCGTTCTCTCTTCTCCTGCCTGCTCCATCACGTGCTACTCCTCCCTCACCTCATTAGGATGCGCGAGCTGCGCATCGTATCCATCTGATGTTTAGGAACGCTGGAGTGCTTCCGTTCAGCTGTTTTATGTCATCGTTTGGGTCAGATAACGGGGATGATACGAAGTCGTTTACATGACAACCGATACTAGTGTAGCCTTTGTTTTGCATCAGCCATATTTGCATTAACTCTTGATCTTATCCATTTAGTTATTTTAATTTCACAACTATTTAAACTGAGCTAGTAGGGTATACATGTAATTTTATATCTACATTGTATTCAGTCTACAAAATAATTTAGTTCCTCCTTTTTGTGTTTCCGCTGGTATTTTTAATAGGGGGACACTTTGGTACGCTTGAGGTTTTTTTTTTTTTTTGTTTTCTTTGAAATGTGGTGTTGAGAAACTGCTCCTGTCGTGTTGGCTAGCTGAAAGACAGAGTCTGGGCAGGAAGTGCGTGAACAATAACCACTGTTCGTTCAATCCTCGCCTCGACGGAGACTTGGAAGATATCCGGCACCAAGTATCGGGGTTACACTCGTACTAAACTGATCTACCTGCAACTAAAGCCTGTGAAAGTGGATGACAACACAGAAGAAATGCCCAGTGGATTACTTGAGCCAAGATACAATTTAAACAGGTGTGTTTCCACTCTGTTGTAGCGAATAACCCTGTACCCCCCTGACCCCAAAATTTGGACCTCCAGTATCCGAAACCCTTACTATCCAGTACCCAAAAAACGTATTCACCCTCAGGCCTACACCCCACATCCACTCCTAGCTCTACATTTTTGTCTCGTATTGTTATGTTTTCCTGTTTTAATGAAAATGAAACACACGGGCTAAGACTGTCTTTTGAGAAAATCGAGGGCTCTCAGCAAGTATTTCAGTATGTTTAGCCCGTCAGTGGTAGGTTGTCTGCTGCATTGTGCATCTTTCCTGGTCTTTTGCCACAAAACGGCATGCACATGCAGGTTAAGCAAACAATTCTGTTAGCTTCCTCAGCTTTGAAATCAATCTATTTAAACCCACTGTTTATACCATCTTAAATATATTAACGAGAACACGTATGCCCCTTGGCTGCAGTCACTCAACACGGCCACATGAGGGAGACCAATGACAAACAACCCCCTTCCTGCGCCTGCTTTAACTTGATGTCATTTGGGCATCATGCGGTAAACATGCTGGCAAAGACACGCCAAAAACTACAGACTTAAAGGGCATACAACATTTTATGTATTCATTTCAATTATGAATTATGACTGTTTCATACGAGAAAATATAAAAGTTCCTTAGTTTGGAATGGCTGAACCAGGAAAAAATATTTTATAAATAAGTGAAAGTTATACAGATGTAGCTCCAAGAACATGCCAGGAACGAGCAGATACTTAATTTCATATAATAAATTACTGCGGATGGGAGGAATACTCATTGCAATGTAGAATAAACAGAAATTGTGACACATGATGATAATGGTGAGGATGATGAGGATGATGATGGTAATGGCAGTGAGTAAGAGTCTCATGACTCCTCCCTGATCTCCTGACCTGGTCTCACAGGTTACCCACCTTTGTCCTGGTTCAGAGTGCATGTCTGCATTTTCTGGTAAACTATCTTGGCAAAGGACTTTGATCTGATCTGTTGACTGTGAAAAACAAAGACGCTGTGGAACAGTATACTGTACAGATTCTTTTAATAATGGGATGTTTCACCGCCATGTTAAAAAGGCTGAATGTGTTCTGGCCTGTCACAGCTTCCCCGGTCTCCCTAATATAGCTGCCCCCCATTTCCTACCTCAGCCCTTGGTTACACCCTGTTTGAGAAGGGCCCAAACACACCCAGAGCACGCAGGGCGGGGCTGTGGCCATCCCCACCACACTGTGTCTGAGAGGTCTACCGTTTAGCTGTATTTACACCCTGAAGCCACCAGTTTGCTGACTGACATCTGGGGAGCAGTTTTGGGTCTCTGTAGTTAAACTCTCCCTTCTCAGCACCAGTGATGTGATGCAGCCGGAAAATAAAGACAAAGCAGGAAAGGAAGGAAAGGTCAAACTGAGCTCTCAGACCCCTCCACTGCACAGCTCAAAATGGGCTCGTTTCCATCAGTGTGCCGCCGGTGGCTACTGAAATGCAGGGCGTTTCCTCTGAGAGCATGGGCATTGTATACCGGATTAAAGGGGAGGGTGGCAATGAGATAACGTGTTAATCTTTAATACAATGTTATTATATCATTACGATGGCTGCGCAGGCAGCGATGCGCATTAGTCCCTGGCCTCAGTTAGATGCGTTTTGCGTGTAGATGCGCGTTAATCCAGCCTGATGCTCAGAGAGCTGGCCTCTGGGCTTTTGTTCATACCGTCTTCATGACATAACAAAGTTTGCTGGAAAACCAACCGTGAGCTGATGTCACCAAATACCCAAAAAATGTTCCCCTTCTGCTTCAGCTGCATTTTGTGAGGATGGGTTTACAGGAAGCAGACGCCTGATTTCCCCTTCTCAGAACCAGCCTGGCGGGATTTAGGGAGCTAGACCCGCTGGGGTCACATGCGCGTTTATGCAAATGTGTGTACCCACTGCCATTGCAAACACACGCTGGCTTCGACTCTGCCTCTGAATTACACAAACAGCCTGGCGTGTAATCATTACAAATGAAAGTGCGCTTTTTCTTCTCTCTTATATTTTCACAGCTAAGCTGTAATACACATTCTGCACAGCAGCAGTGGACATTTGCTGATGAAACTGTTCCTCTGTCTGGAGATGTGAGATATGCAGAACAGTGTTGTGACACGAAAGCTGCTTTAAGTGGGTAATACAGGTTAGTAAGACATAACCATGTATTAGTTGTGTATTAAAGTGAAGAAGATGAAGGACTTTGCCCTTCATTTCTAACCATTTCCCAGGTTTGGATTTTAAACAGCGCAACATAGCACAGAATGACTGGAATGCACTAAATGGTGAGTAAATGTGTGAATCTGACTTTAAATGATATAGATGATCACATTTAGATTGCCATTTTACTGGGCAGGCTGTACCCCCCACTTTGGCTGCTAAATGTTGAGCAACAGAGTGAGCAGAACATGAGAATATATAATGATGTGAGCTGCTCTGCCCAGTCTGCACCGAACCTGGCCATGAGCACGTGAACACACCAAGGCTCTCTGCAGTCTGCACCGAACCTGGCCATGAGCACGTGAACACACCAAGGCTCTCTGCAGTCTGCACCGAACCTGGCCATAAACACAGGAACAAACCAAGGTTCTCCACAGTCTGGTCCATGTGTGTCCCCCTGCCCTGCGGTCCAAACTCAGCCTGGATAATCTGTTGCTTGTGACCTGGATTAACCTTGTTTGAAGGCTCTGCTCCCTCAGGGAACGGAGCCACAGCACAGCCTCACCCATTACATCACACAGAAATGTGAGCAGTGTTATTTACTTCATTCATTTACAGACTAATTATTGACCATTTAACCCCTGTGTTTCCGCGCTCATGTACAGGGCCTGAGGGTTGAGTTTGTTTGTTTTTTGCACACATTTTAACATGATAGTTCCAAGGAACAAAATCTTGCAACATCTTTCTCAACATCATGATCAGAAACAGAGTTGAGATAAAATTCCCCACAGGAACACTGGGAAATCTGCGGTGTAGGCCAGCGATGGAAAAGCGTCACTGCGGCTTCTCTCTGCATCAGAAAGTCGTGCAGGTATGCACCTTTCTGCCTTTACATAGACCGGCATGTGTGATTTAACAGGTGTGGGTCACAGGAGCAAAAAAATTCATTATAAAATGTCTGTAATGTAGTGGTTATAAAAAGGGTGGAACTGGAGCAGAGCATTGTGCAGGTAAACATTACCGTACCACATACCGCAGCGGTAGTCAGTTATAAACATTAGCAGAACTCGATACTGCAGACCTCATTCCTCATTGTTTTCAGAGTGCTGAGTCACTGTTCAGGTGAACTGTAGCTAACAGTGAATTAAAAAAACAAGCGTGCCAGTTTCTGTAGACATAACATCACAGCCCATATATTATTAATTAAAAATCACTCATCAGCAGTTGACTATATTTGTATTTTGAGCATAGCAAATGTGTATATGGTTATTATAAACAGTGTTTATGGAATGAGGAAGACAGAGTCCAGACAGTGGGGTTTTACCTGCGTAGTTATTCATCAGCTCAATTTTATTTATTGTTAGTTACTAGGAACCACACACACACACACACACACACACACACCCCCGCACACCGAGGTGTACACACACACACACACACACACACACACACACACACACACACACACACACACACACACACACACACACCCGCACACCGAGGTGTACACACACACACACACACACACACACACACACCCCCGCACACCGAGGTGTACACACACACACACACACACACACACACACACACACACACACTGACGCGCGCGCACGCGCACACACACACACACACACACATAGACTGACTTAATCCAGAGTTCAGGAGATCTCTCAGATGAAGACTTTTATTGATGTTGGGGAAGTAGAGGCACACAGGAGAAACGCCCTCAAAAGGGCTGTGCTGGTGTGCATGACTCAGGGGGCCACAGTTGCCATGGTGATGCCAATCCCATCTCATGCCCCATGCGCAAAAGTACCTTTTGAGCTTCTGTTTGGTCAGCTAGCTATACCAGCACAGTGAGACCCCGTAACTGCAGAGTGTGTGTTCATTAATGGTTAGCTAGCTATATCGGCACAGTGAGACCCCGTAACTGCCAAGTGAGTGTTCATTAGTGAGAGCTAACAGGTCAGCAGGTCAACCCCATTCCCAATGAAGAGAGAGAGAGAGAGGTCGGCTGGACTTTCAGACCAGCTGTTTGTGTACTGGAGACTTTCTGTTTGTATTTCACCTATATTTTACCGGGCATGTGATTTAAGAACCAGTTGTTATTTGCAGTGATGCTCTGTCAAGAGGTGAGTGAGTTCTTCTAGGGCAGGAGGTGGGACAAAGAGCAGAAGAAGAAAACAAGACGTGTCATAATAAACAAAAGTAAAAAAACGATCTATGAACAATCTTCTGGCTCATGTGGAGCAAGAAAGCAAGTGCAGGACAAGAGAAAGACACAGCATGAAGGGACCAGCAGAGTCAAATCAGCCTTCAGTCTCTCTGAATTAGAGACTTTGCACTATTCATCCCATGGTGCTGTATCAGTGTTAAATGTAGGTCAGCACCAGACACACTGCATGCCATGCCAGTGACTGTGCAGTGACTGCGCAGTGAGCGGCCCAGGTCATGAGAAAAACGTCACAAAGACCGTGTCATTGTAAGCGGTTATAATAACACACAGCACAAAGACCATGCCATCTTAAATGGTTACAATAACACAAAACACAACAGGAGGCAGTTTTGAGAAAGACCAGCTGTCACTTTAAGAGCAGACACACGGTCACAGCACCTGTCATGGGAGAATTTTGTACACAGCATTGGTGAAAGGCCAGGTGTTAAGCGTGTAGTGCAGGCGTAACATGGTACTAGCATTGTACAATGGCTGTCAGCAAACGCTTGATCTGTACAGCATGTGAATCCTGTCATTATAATGTAATACTCTTAGCTAACCTATTAGCCTTATTACCATTAATACATATGGGCTTTGGAGTTACAGTATGCCCACCTCCTCAGTCAGTATACCCACCTATGAGCCTTATTACCATTAATACATATGGGCTTTGGAGTTACAGTATGCCCACCTCCTCAGTCAGTATACCCACCTATTTGCCTTATTACCATTAATACATATGGGCTTTGGAGTTACAGTATGCTCACCTCCTCAGACAGTATACCCACCTATGGGCTTTGGGTTGAGCCTTAGCCTTTCACCATTAATACATATGGGCTTTGGAGTTACAGTATGCCCACCTCCTCAGACAGTATACTGCCCACCTATTAGCCTTATTACCATTAATACATATGGGCTTTGGAGTTACAGTATGCCCACCTCCTCAGACAGTATACCCACCTATTAGCCTTATTACCATTAATACATATGGGCTTTGGAGTTACAGTATGCCCACCTCCTCAGACAGTATACCCACCTATTAGCCTTATCACCATTAATACATATGGGCTCTGGAGTTACAGTATGCCCACCTCCTCAGACAGTATACCCACCTATTAGCCTTATTACCATTAATGATTTAGAAAGCTGATTCAGACCTAAGATTAGACTTTTGTCGCAGCGGGAATGCTTGGGACTAGTGTAGCATTGGGGCTTCTCTGACCTCCATCAGTAGATGGCCCACGGTGGAAATGGCCGTGTGCTTACACATTTTTTGGTAGGTTTGGAGTCCCTCCCACTCACAGTTTCTCTGAGCTTATTGGACAAAAATATTTCCCACCATCTACTAGGGTGAGCATGATCTAAATATCTGCATTTGTGTTTAAACACCCTGGAGAGACGGCCTCTTTTCCTCTTGCTTTTCCAAAGGTTGAGGTGGAATCAGAGCCGTGACACTCCAAGGCTGTGAAACTCCATCCAACCTCAACCAATTTCTTCTTCTAGTTTCAGGAGAGCATCCAAACTGTACATATGGGCGTGAGGCCAAATTTGACCCATGTGAATTTAACAGAATTACCGCATCACAGGTTCACTGGGGAACGACCCTGACTTACTCTGCTAAGCCCCTTTGATCTTCTGATGGACTGTCAGTCACAGGTTGCTATGCACATCTGCAGGGGAGGGACAGCGTGTCTGACATGTTGCTCTGCAATGACTCATGGGACACAGGAGGACTTCCATAAGACAGTTGTGCACTCTTCTGCAGCCTCTGTAAGAGAAAAGCAGACATGCTTAGCAAGAGGATGACAAATCTGTCTAATATTTTTAATGAGCATCTTTTCTTATATACCTGGCCATTTACTGAAGCAGCTGACTCAAAGTGCTCTAGAGTACAGCAGTGGCTGTCCTACCTGAGAACTGAACCTGCAAAAGCTGAAACCCCAGTTCCCTATCCTAACTGTGACGGTAACCTGTCGCCCCCCGGACCCCTGCCGCTCAAGCCACGCTGTGTCCTGATTGGTCAACACTGGACCAATCAGATCACATCTGCAGGCTGATTAAAATAAGTTAGCCACAGAAATGAAAGGTGTATGAAAACAGATACACACAGAGGATCAGCTCAGATCCTGGTTCTGATCGTTAGAACAGCACATTATTTACTAACTGTCACTCTGAGATTTACAGCCTTACAGCCAGGCCCTGCACCTGTAAATCCATTATGTCACACTGCGGCACACCTTGTTCTGTATATGCATTGTTTGTGATTTATAGGACACTGACAGGCTGAATGCAGAGGTGGTAGCAGATGGTTGGAGTAAATACCTGCAGAAGCTGTAGCCAGCAGGGCCTTAAGCTGATTCCCAGCAACGCTGTCTCCACCCACACTCACGTCCTGAACCACTGAGTTACTGTGTTCAGTTATTCATGAGAGGCACGAACTGGGCTTGTGACTCAGGGCTGGGTTATGAGTGACTGTTTGAATGTGGGTTTGATTGGAAGTTATGTGCTGCCAGAAACATCATTCTGGTCAAATTTCCAGGCAGTAAGAATGCCTGGGCAAGTCACACTCTCTCTGTATCTCATTTCACACAGTTATAATCAGAATCATAATCATATTTGTTTCCTGTAAGTAGTTTCCTTGACAGAAACCAGTTTAACTATGACCAAAATGAACTCAGCAAGCTATGTGAGGAGAAAAAAAGCAGTTTTACTGGTGTATTTCTGAGTTAAAGTCAAATGTTAATTTGTCATCATATGTAAACATTTTGCAAAATTTGGCCTGGTTTTGCAGGTTTTTGTGTTCAGGCAGGTGGCTAGACAATCCAGTCAGTCTGGTCATGGATGCAGAGAAACATTTTGATTGGTAAGTGGACCGTAGAGCTGGGTCTGACAGGGTCCCATGGCATACATTCAGCATTATCATGTTACAGTCAGTTCTGATCTAATCAACAGCTTACAGTCTGAACTTTTCTTGAACTTTCCGTCAGATTCATGTCAGATTTTTCAGCTGCAGAGAAGATACTGAAGTGTCCGTTTACTGAAGCATTTACATTAAATGTGTTTCACACACGTCTTACTGGTGCTGAAGGACGAGAGCAAGTGGTTTGTTGAAGTTGTCTGTCTGCCTCAATCTACAGAGTATCCAGCACTGCATCAAGCCCATTTACCTACAGTCTACAGAGTATCCAGCACTGCATCAAGCCCATTTACCTACAGTCTACAGAGTATCCAGCACTGCATCAAGCCCATTTACCTACAGTCTACAGAGTATTCAGCACTGCATCAGGCCCATTCACCTACAGTCTACAGAGTATTCAGCACTGCATCAGGCCCATTCACCTACAGTCTACAGAGTATCCAGCACTGCATCAGGCCCATTCACCTACAGTCTACAGAGTATCCAGCACTGCATCAAGCCCATTTACCTACAGTCTACAGAGTATCCAGCACTGCATCAAGCCCATTTACCTACAGTCTACAGAGTATCCAGCACTGCATCAAGCCCATTTACCTACAGTCTACAGAGTATCCAGCACTGCATCAAGCCCATTTACCTACAGTCTACAGAGCATCCAGCACTGCATCAAGCCCATTTACCTACAGTCTACAGAGTATCCAGCACTGCATCAAGCCCATTTACCTACAGTCTACAGAGCATCCAGCACTGCATCAAGCCCATTTACCTACAGTCTACAGAGTATCCAGCACTGCATCAAGCCCATTTACCTACAGTCTACAGAGTATCCAGCACTGCATCAAGCCCATTTACCTACAGTCTACAGAGTATCCAGCACTGCATCAAGACCATTTACCTACAGTCTACAGAGTATCCAGCACTGCATCAAGCCCATTTACCTACAGTCTACAGAGTATCCAGCACTGCATCAAGCCCATTTACCTACAGTCTACAGAGTATCCAGCACTGCATCAAGCCCATTTACCTACAGTCTACAGAGTATCCAGCACTGCATCAAGACCAGGCACAGCGTTCCTACTACCCACCACCGAAACTGCAGTCCTCCACAAACAGGTTAGAAAAGGCAAAGGTTGTGTTATACTCTTTTGGGACACAGTAGTGGGTGGCACACCTATTGGCGCAGGTTGATCATTGACTTTTGGCAGTCTTCATTGTAACCTACAATGTTGATCGCTTGCCCTTTAAAACAAGCTGACGTAATTGAATGGATGCAGGTTGACTGAGATGGGAAACCATAATGTGACAGTTTCGTTGTACGTGAATGGAGTGCTTTGTGTCTGTACTTAATGGGAAACTTGCCCACTTCCAAAAAAAAAACATTATGTTGTGCAAACATCTGTCCATGACCTCAGTACAATTAAGCCACCTCACTAATACAACCATGTGAAAGTCTACAATTTTCTGGAAATCAAGACTTGTATAGCTGTAGCCTATGCTAAACAAAAATGTCAGTTCACACAGAGGAAAACTTACAGCCATACAGACAGTAAAGTGTCCCAAGGAGAGCCCGCCCCCACCCACTGTATCACAAACCACAAACACGCCCCCAGTATGAAACATACAACACAAGCCTGTGATTGGCAGCCTGTGAATGATTGACAGGTTGGGCCATCTCAACCTTTCACCATTAAGGGGGTGGAGAATGTGCACATGAACCAGAGCGGATGAATCTGAGAACATAAAACGCATAACTGGCACCCCATTATCTGCAAACGGGGGCTCCACAGTACTGAAGTAAACATGGGCACAGAACACCAGGGGCACTGTGGATTGATATTGCCCATGACAGTAGATCAAGTCACAAGAAATACACTCTCTAGTCTGCAGTGCTTGGCTCATTCTACTCCACTTACCAAAATGTCAGGACTGCCTCAGACATGCATTACTCCTCAGTGGCATAAATGAGGTCCACCTGTTGAAATGACTCTCCCCTTTCACGGTACACAAGTGTGAACGCCTTGATAAACAGAAGCCTCAGGCATACCACTGTGATGAGAGACATTTTATGACAGAGAACATCCGTTCATGGCAATTCTTAGCTCTCCGTTTGGACTTTGATCTGCAATGGGTGAGAAAGTCTGTGTCCTGTGCTGGAAGGGTAACGCATGTCTCTGTGGAACCGCACTGCTATCTTACAGTTTTTAGGGGCAATATAGTGTAATGGTAGGAACCTAAGCGGGTAGAGTGCTGATGCTGTACGCTTGAGCAAGAGACCCCGCCTGAAAAACAGTTCAGTAAACATCCAGCTGAATAAGTGGACAGTGTAAAAATGAACCATCCAGCTGAGTAAATGGACAGTGTAAAAATGAACCAACCAGCTGAGTAAATGGACAGTGTAAAAATGAACCAACCAGCTGAGTAAGTGGACAGTATGTAAAAGTGAGAGCAGTGAAAGTGGATCTGGCCGCATGTGCTGTATATGGGAAAAATACCTACAGTGTAAA
>CM040752.1:36506085-36511085 GCA_022829145.1 Albula goreensis | reverse complement strand
TATTTTTCTTGCTCCTTAGATGTTCAGAGCCGGAACCAGTGGCGAGGAAGTTCTTCTTTGGTCTTCCTCTACGTCGCTTCACTTCTCCCTCTGTTAAGAACAGTTTAATTTAATATCGAATCTCAGAATGCCTAACCCCTCCCCTCCCCAGTGCGGGTGTGCTGCACTATGATGTCATTTCCACAGGGTTAATGAGTGACCCAGAGCGTTGGGCTTGGAGAGCCCAGTTAATGTTTATGGGCCTTGTGGAGGAGTCGGGTCATTCGCAGGTCAGGTAATACACACACCCAGTATGGGCGTAAGAGCCAGAGCAGGCTGGATCACACTGAGACACCGCTCCACACTTAAGTAATCAGTCTCAATTTAACTCCCACAGAGTTTATACCAGCTCAAAGGGGAACACATGCACTCGCATATTCTGGCACTGTAGACTGTCCTCTGGTCAGGGATAAAACTAGGTGCTTTTACTTTCACAATGACAGGAGATTGGCTGTAAATTATAGTGCACAATGATGATGGTCAGGTGGATCTGTATCTGTGCTGTGATTGGAGAATGCGGGTCTGTATCTGCAGGGTGATTGGAGGGTGTGGGAGACTGTGCTGCCCTGTGATTGGAGAGCAAGGAGATGGGGGTGGAACTCACTGGTGAAGTGTGGAAGTCTCTCCTCAGTGAGGTCCTGCTCTGAGTCTGTGCCCACGGAGTCAGGGGAACTGGGACTGGGAAAGCGCAGGGTCTCTGTGCAGCACAGGCGAAATAAGATATATCATTCAGACAGAACCAGACACTGTATGTGTAAAAACATATGAACAGCTGGGGGTTAAGATATTATCATGTATTGTAAAACTCTTTGAATATTGTGATATTCATTCACCATTGTTAAATATGTATCTGTTAAATTTAATTATGAATTTATTTCACAGCAATGTTTTTTTCTTAAATATAAATCTGTAGAGATGCTATATTTTTAATATACTGCATAATCTACAAAGTGCATGTTGTTTTACAGTATATTGCATAATCTATGAAGAGCTCTTTGTTTTATAATATGTTGCATTATGTGCTTTTCCTATAAGGGTTCAGGGGCAGGGTAAGAGTTGGGTAATGAAACGGCACATGACTGAATCATCCTGCATAATCCCCCACATCCTGCAGCGTTCCAGTGTGTCACCACAGGCTGGGTTGCCAGATTTCCCTCATTAACACGCCCCAACATGGGAAGATGAAGGGTAGGAGTTCCCAGAGAAAGTTAACTGAGCAGACCCCAGAAACCCCCCCTGTTCGGTATGAAAGAGGCGGCGCTCTCACCTGCACAGGAGCGGTCCAGACTGTCCTGGGAGGACTCGTAGCCGTAGTCGCTCATGGGTGTCATGTCTCCCTCCGGCTTTACGCCTCCCTGATTGATGTAGATGCTGAGGCCGCTGTTTATATCTGCAACAACACAAAACAGCAGAGGGCAGGTCAGCCAGTGCTCTCAGCGTGCCCAGTGCAGAGGGCAGGTGAGCCAGAGCTCTCAGTGTGCCCAGCGCAGAGGGCAGGTGAGCCAGCGCTCTCAGCGTGCCCAGCGCAGAGGGCAGGTGAGCCAGCGCTCTCAGTGTGCCCAGCGCAGAGGGCAGGTGAGCCAGAGCTCTCAGCGTGCCCAGCGCAGAGGGCAGGTGAGCCAGCGCTCTCAGTGTGCCCAGTGCAGAGGGCAGGTGAGCCAGAGCTCTCAGTGTGCCCAGCGCAGAGGGCAGGTGAGCCAGCGCTCTCAGTGTGCCCAGCGCAGAGGGCAGGTGAGCCAGCGCTCTCAGTGTGCCCAGCGCAGAGGGCAGGTGAGCCAGAGCTCTCAGCGTGCCCAGCGCAGAGGGCAGGTGAGCCAGCGCTCCAGCGTGCCCAGCGCAGAGGGCAGGTGAGCCAGCGCCCCAGTGTGCCCAGCGCAGAGGGCAGGTGAGCCAGAGCTCTCAGCGTGCCCAGCGCAGAGGGCAGGTGAGCCAGAGCTCTCAGCGTGCCCAGCGCAGAGGGCAGGTGAGCCAGCGCTCTCAGCGTGCCCAGCGCAGAGGGCAGGTGAGCCAGCGCTCTCAGTGTGCCCAGCGCAGAGGGCAGGTGAGCCAGAGCTCTCAGCGTGCCCAGCGCAGAGGGCAGGTGAGCCAGAGCTCTCAGCGTGCCCAGCGCAGAGGGCAGGTGAGCCAGCGCTCTCATTGAGAGGGCAGGTGAGCCAGCGCTCTCAGCGTGCCCAGCGCAGAGGGCAGGTGAGCCAGCGCTCTCAGCGTGCCCAGCGCAGGCACGGCCCGTCACAATCCCGCTCTTACCCCAGTCTGAGGATCTGAATCATCTGAAGGTTACGTGATTCAGGAGGTTAAATGATGATTGAGCTAAACGTCGAATCATGTCAGACATCAGAAAAGCCAAACGCACCTGAGGTCAGGATGTCGTAGCCAGCGTCCCCTCCGCTCACGTTCATGATCTCTGGGTACTCCTCGAACAGGCTGTTGAAGAAGTCACAGGTGAGGCTCAGGTCACCTGCTCCTGGAATGAATCACAGGTGGCACGGGTCAGACACACACACAGTTTCATCAATACCCACAATGCCCTTCCCCAATACAACACCCTGTCAAACACTTCACCCATTGTCTCACGCACAGGTTTCACACACTGTCTCACCCAAGTTTTGTGGATTGAGGACTGACCTTAGATAACATGCCCAGCTAACGCCCATTTCAGCTGCTGGCTTATCTACAGTTTGTGAGGGTGAGTAATTTGGTTTGGTGCATAAGACAGCTAGTGGGTCACACCATTCTCACACTATCTTACCTTACAGAAAAAAATCTCGAGCTCTGAGAGAAAGAGGGTGTCTCACCGTATTTGGCTTTGAGGTCCAGGAGGTGTCCGAACAGCCTCTCGCCCAGTGGGCCCCCAAACATGGAAACCAGTTTGTCCCGGGGCAGCTGGCACAGGGTGGGCCCGTCCATGGTGCAGCTAACCAGGTCCAGTGTGCTGCCGTCAAACTGGCTCTCCTCCACGTGGTGGCCGATCCACTCCAGAATGTTCCGGGTGCTCCACTGTTGGGGTGGCTTGCAGTACCATTTATCAGTCTCTGCGGAAGACAGAGCCGTCTGTCAGCAGGGCAGACATTTACACTCACATCTGTGCCGCTCACAGCCGAGCTGGACCCATGCTGTTTTTTCAGCTGATTTCCTCTGTCACACGCTACTGTTTGGCAGCCATGTGGCACAGTGATCCAGTGAATAGACACTTCAGTGAAAGTATGAGGATTCTGTCTGCTGGCAAAGTCAGTTTTCTGCTTTCTTCCTGAAGATGACTTTCCATGAGCCATGATGTGTGGCCCGTATTGCTGATGCGATGTGGCTAACCTGTGGAGCATTAGGCGGGACGTATCGCTGATGTGATGTGGCTAACCTGTGGAGCATTAGGCGGGACGTATCGCTGATGTGATGTGGCTAACCTGTGGAGCATTAGGCGAGACGTATTGCTGATGCGATGTGGCTAACCTGTGGAGCATTAGGCGGGACTGACTGTTCCTGAATAGTTCCCTAAACCGCTCCATCACCACTCCCTGCCTCTGCTTTAAGGATGCTTTTTTTCAAGAAACAAACTTATATACAGCAGTGCTGTCCTGTAGCTGTGTACCATAGGAACCTTACACCACATGCATGTGCTCTGTGCTGGGTTTGTATGCAGATATGGTTCACTGTTCAGGTGTTTCAGATACCTTCTGTACTCACTGAAGCAGATTACTGAAACTCTCTGAGCTAATGATGTGCCACCCCTGATGCCAGACCCCTCCCCTGCGCCCCACGGCCAGATCGGCACAGCCAGTGTTCAGTGCAGTGCCCTCGAGGCTCTCAGGATTTACAGCAGTTACAGCAAGCAGAGCAATATATACATGTGCTAACAATACACCTGGGCAGAGCCTAAAGACCCACAGATCATGATTCTCAAGTTCAAAAGGTCATAAAGAGCTAAAGGATGCCAGCATAATAAAATGTTGTCCCATATTGACTTATAATAAAAACTTTTCACTTTTCGCTTCATTCTCAGCACTCAGCTTATATGTCACACTGGACAATTTCAAGCAACAGATCTGACTCCTCACCCACCATCCCTGACACTATGAAACCCATAATGCAATGCACCAGCCAGCCTGTCACTGTAAGCAGCAGTACTGGGTAGGTGTTAGGCACAGGGAGTTGGATATGTAACTCAGAGGTTGCAGGTTTGAGTCTCAGGAGTGGCATTGCCATAACCCTTAGGGATGGCACTTGACCTGAATTTGTACAGTTAAATATACAGCTGAGTCAATAGGTGGGAAGCTGTGGTCACTCTGAGTAAGCGTGGGTGATCAGGAGCTAATTGTACCTGTGTAAATGATAATTGCAGCACACCGCCCTGCCTGCTGCTGTGACCTGCTTACTCAGGGCTGTTTGTGTTAGCGCCTGCTGTTTATGGCTGCGCTGACCCGCCTCACTCTTATCTCAGCCTGAGGCTGTTAGCTGTTAGCCTACTTTCACACTGTCCACTCCCAACTCTTTTATCAGCGCTGCCTTATCACTGAGTCTGCCAGAGCAAAGCTCCGACAAACAGCCTCTCCAGCAAAGAGCCGCTCTAAAAGTGAAAGTCATCCCTGTGCTGTGATCAGGAAAAAACACCATGAGTTTCTGAAATGCATGTCAGTCCATGAAACAGTCACAGGGATGAAGGACTACTGTGGGATGCAAATTTAGTATTATGTATACATTGAAGAGGACACACTGCACTATAGTGACAATATTCCATGAAAACGCTCACATAGTGGCGGTGAGGAACTTCATCATTGCTGAGGGACAGAATGTAAATGCACAGTAACAGTGATGGGGCAGCGAGGAGAGCAGGAGGTCTTACCCAGTGAGCTGTACGCCGTGCTGAAGTACGCATTGCTCAGGGGCAGTAGCGGCTCGGAGGAAAGCGGGAATGCAGTGCCGGACTCGGCCTGCAGGGGCTCCAGCGAACCGTTCATGGCCCAGTT
>CM040752.1:36368585-36501085 GCA_022829145.1 Albula goreensis | reverse complement strand
TCCAGGACTGGAGTTAAACCTGCAGAAACTGTGGCCCTCCAGGACTGGAGTTAAAACTGCAGATCCTGCGGCCCTCCAGGACTGGAGTTAAACCTGCAGACACTGTGGCCATCCAGGACTGGAGTTAAACCTGCAGACACTGCGGCCCTCCAGGACTGGAGTTGAACCTGCAGACACTGTGGCCCTCCAGGACTGGAGTTAAACCTGCAGACACTGTGGCCCTCCAGAGCTGGAGTTAAACCTGCAGACACTGCGGCCATACAGGAGTGGAGTTATGGACTCCTGTCTTAGATGAGTCCCTATTGTTCACTCTATCTCCTGTCAACTGTGACTTATTTTCTTACGTGCATTTTTCCTTGATTTCACAACTCCTCCCGCGTGCCTCATCATCTTTCCACACTCTGGAAAACACCTGAGGAGAACAGCGTAGAAAAGCTCTGGAATGCTGCCAGGTGTGTTTTTTTTGTTTTGTTTTTTGTTTCCAGCCAAGACGTCCTGCTCCGTCACGGCTGTGTCTGTACTGGAAAATTCCAGGCCCCACCTTCGTTCTCTCCGTGTGGTTTCACTCATACCCCAGGGCCAGGCTACACAGCTGGGCGTGGGCAGCGTAACACAATAGGAGTGGGAGAATTAACCTGCCGATTTGCACAAACACTAAAGACTGACTGATGGCATGGGCTGTATTTCCAGGATTTCTCTTTTGCTGTACAGAACTGCATCTGCTTTGCTTAATTTACCGTCAGTTTCTACTCCAGCCGCTCAATCTGAAGGAGGGTGTGGAAACATGCATAGCGTTTTGGATCAGCTTGGGCTACCAACGAGCTGATTGGTACCCACATGTGTAAGGGGATTGAATTCTCTGGCCAAAAACGACGTGCAGCATAGTTTTTTTCTGACAGATTTTTCAGATTGAAGCTGCAGCTACACAAGATCATTTTATTCATAAGTAGTGACTGGCTATCGGTTCGTTAAAGGGGAGCTTCCCTGAGTATGGCTGAAGATATTTCTCCAGGCTCCTGAGTACAGTGTGAGGCTGACATCCTGGTGACTCAGTGATGCCCATGGAAGTCCATAGTGTTCTGCCATGTTGAAAAAGATCTCATCGTTATTTTACCTTTCCACTAATGATTGGCAACCTGTTTTGGGGCTTATTTTGCCATTTTACTGAAAAGCTCAATGACAACCCCAAAGGTGTCTCCACAATTTATCACCGTTTTAGCTTACACTTTCTGTGGATCATATATGTCGTGAGAGCTATGTAATAACTTAAAAGAATATGTTTTTACCATAGAGGCCTACTCAATGTATCACATCAGCTTTGAAGGCAATTCGCAGTGAAGACTGGCTTCATAAAATGAATATAAGATCAGAGCATATTAGGAGGTACACCACAGAATGGGTTTATTGGTTATCTGGTGTAGTTTTGGAAAGCGTTTCCAGTGGTGAAACTAGCTTTGTATCAATTCTGAATATTTTAGAAATGTGCAATAACAGTTAATGACTGTCTCTGCACCACAAAGGGCTCTTTACATGTTTTTTTATGTAGCATGTTTTCGACTGCAAACATGGTAAGCAAGCTTCCCTTAGATGTTTAACATTGACAAATGGGAAAATTAAAAGAGATGGGTCACAATTATTACGAATTAGAGTAGGCTACTGTTTGTAGAAGGCTACAATGAACGCACTATAAGTTTGGGTCAGGCGCGTTTCCGGTTTCAGGTGAAACAGGTAGACCCGGAACAGGAAAAGGAAGTGACGAACGGTGACAGGAAGAGTTTTGTGGGGCGGGAGTTTTGAGGTGAATGGTGTAACGTTGAGAAACCCACTAATCCGCGTTTGGTTTTAAAATCTCCAAATAATTGCACTTATCGGTCTTTTTTATTCTGTTGATGTTGAATATAAACTATATGAATTGCTCTGAATGGGCGATAAAGTAACCCGAAGGTCCACGGAAGTAGTGTGAAGACCCGGCCTGCAGGAAGGCCGTCATGGCTGCCAGGGGCGGTGGTGAGTCTGGGTTATCCCCGCTGGGGTTGTGGACAGTGCTTTGGCCTTGCTGTGTCCATAGTCAGCGCAGTTACACAGACACAGCTCCGCTACACCAGTGGGTCTCATTACCCACTTCTGAAAATACGACTAAGCATCCTTTGTATCTCATTTGATTCTAAATATTTTGTAATTTTGCAGATAACTGGATATCTTAACAACCCTGCCCTCCCCCCTAACGAATTTGGCAGTTTAGCTGCGGTAATTAATCATTTCACTGTTATTTCATTAGAGAAAATCCTCAGGTTTTTTGTGCCAAATTTAGCTAGCTAAACGCTACGTGCTGAAAACGAGCTACCTCGTTGGGCGCCTAGCCAGCACAGGTGTTTCGGCCATCTTCATGCGAGGTCTCAGGCCTGTGGGGATAGTCGGAGGTGAAGCGTGTGACATTTTTACATCTGTTAGCGGTATAAAGAGGTACTCTTTACCCGAATTTCAACAATAGCAGCCTGACGAAATTAGGGACAAACCAAGCCCACGCCAAACAACTAGCACCGGCCAGGACCGAAAACAGAAAAGCTTGTCTGATAATACAGCCTGTTGTGTGAATTGACAGTTCAGAAAAGATAACATACATTTTTCCAAAATGGACTGGTGGTGCATGACTAATGTGCATAAGCTCAGAGTCACAATGGCACTGTGTGAACTCAGTGTTACACAACTTTCATCTGTTTCACTCTGTGAATTTTATGAAGTTCAAACTGAAAGTTTAAAAAACTACACAAACATAAATGAAGCGCATGAAATGTCCCACAAGAGCGCTTAAAATGTATTTTTTTTGTATATTATGTCAGTGGTAATCATACAAAAACACAATATTATGCTAACAGGCTAGCTAGTGTCGTGTTCTTGCGCATTGAAGTAGTTTATTTAGGTTTTTTTCTCATTTTTTTCGGAACCTTTTGCTCATCTGTACATATTTTCAAAAACGTTTATGCTGCTTTATATTGTATTCTTGACCCATTGTTGTTATCTTGTTACAGGTTCCTCTGTTCATTTTGTCTTTTCAGTGTTTATTTTATATTGTCTGTTTTTTTACATTTGTATTTATTTTTGTTGTAATTGATTATTCTGCATGTTGCAAAATTTTTAAACCAAAAGCAATGAAAGTGGTTCACTGGTTTTGTCTGCAGTAAATGCTTGTTTCCTGGTTTATTTTGTTGCTTTTCAGTACACCACGTTCAGTATGCCACTTAGTACAGTGTCACTTTGAATATTAAACTGCAAATTAACGTCAGACCACTCTTGTGAGTTTGCTACCTTTTAAGACTAAAAACCATAGAAGGGTAAAAACATGCCAGGCTGACACTGGTAAGATGTAAGTAACACAACTACAGCTAATAAAATTGATAATGGGTGTGTTAGATTTACAGTAGGTGTGTGAATGTTCAAGCATTGACAGTAATCAATAGTATTGGCAGTGGTGGGGGGCCCCCAAATAAAATTCTGCTTAGGGCCCCATAAAGGCTTGGGGTGGCCCCGTTGCTGGAGCCACTCAAGCCAAGGGTGACCACACACGGTTTCCGTGATGCAGCCCTCTGTTTCAGCTGTTATTTTAAAATGAGCCTCAAGAGGGCAGCATTGTGTTAGCAGTTTCCAAATAAATAATTGGCTTGTCTTGCCTTATTACTAAGGGGTCTGTGTTTCTGATAGTGATTCCCAGTTGACTTTCATTGATAATTTATTTTTATTACTGATGTAAGTTCTTAAGTTTCCATAAAGTGAGTTGTAGTAACTTATTTGAATTCTGTTCTAAAGAGAATGACCCCAGTTCAAATGTATTCAAACATTTGTTTAATTCATTTTAGACAATTTGAACAGAAAAAAAACAATTACTGAATATAGTACAATTTGTGCATATTCATTCGTACATTCATCATTTGAACTTGATTTTATGTTATTTTTATTGCATTGCATAACAGCTTTTTGTTGCTGTCTAGGACACCTCTAACTGTTGGCTGTGATAGGACACATTAAATAGCAGAGTGTAAATACTGGGTTTGAATCGGCGTGCACACTGTACACTGGTGCAACAGGCAGGGGAACTGAGGTTAACTCTGCCTGCTCTGTGGAACCTGTGTGTGTACATGAGTGTGTGTGTGTGTGTGTACGCGTGTGTGTGTGTGTGTGTACGTGTGTAGCGTGTGTGTGTGTGTGTGTGTGTGTGTGTGTGTGTTTAAACAGGATGTGCCTGCAGGGCCAGGAGATATTCGGGCTAACACACAGTCCACACACAGCCAGTAGCCTGCATGCCGGTCTCTCTCTCTCTCTCACACGCACACTCTCCCCCACCTGAACCTGCCTGTAGGTCTTCTGCCCCTCATATCCTTGTTTGCTAAGTGGGATGTGACAGCATGTGACGGGCCTGTGTCTTATTCTGTCAATAAACCGCAGCAGATCACATCGCTCTTAAGCTGTTTTACAGTTTTCCTTACCGTCTACATAAGGAGTGTTTTTTTTTTTTTTTAAACATTTGGCTCAGATTGGGCCTCAGTGTTTCAGAGAGCTGCCAGGAGTGGCTCGTGTGGCATAAGGACACAGGAGGGGCTGTCTGTGCCTCCGGTCTCCCCTCCAGCAATGGCCGCCCATGGGATTGCCTTTATATAGTAATGGTGCAGGAGGTGTCTGGTGCTGGGGCTTTTGCGGGTCAGCAGAGCCCGTCACCCTGGAGAGCTCGGGCATGGGTGGACAGAACCCTTTTATGGTTGCCGTGGCGATGCAGACCCCTGGGTGCAGTCATGAGGAACACATACCGGCTTTTTTTAAATGCTGCTGGAGCCCTGGCCGGGGAGGGCAGGTGAAACTGCTTCACGTTACAGTGCACTGGCCTGGGTGGAGGTCCCCAGCCTGGTGCTCATTACAGTGCCCTGTCCTGGGTGGAGGTCCCCAGCCTGGTGCTCATTACAGTGTCCTGTCCTGGGTGGAGGTCCCCAGCCTGGTGCTCATTACAGTGCTCTGTCCTGGGTGGAGGTCCCCAGCCTGGTGCTCATTACAGTGCCCTGTCCTGGGTGGAGGTCCCCAGCCTGGTGCTCACTACAGTGCCCTGTCCTGGGTGGAGGTCCCCAGCCTGGTGCTCACTACAGTGCCCTGTCCTGGGTGGAGGTCCCCAGCCTGGTGCTCACTACAGTGCCCTGTCCTGGGTGGAGGTCCCCAGCCTGGTGCTCATTACAGTGCCCTGTCCTGGGTGGAGGTCCCCAGCCTGGTGCTCATTACAGTGCCCTGTCCTGGGTGGAGGTCCCCAGCCTGGTGCTCATTACAGTGCCCTGTCCTGGGTGGAGGTCCCCAGCCTGAGTGCTCATTACAGTGCCCTGTCCTGGGTGGAGGTCCCCAGCCTGGTGCACATTACAGTGCCCTGTCGTGACAGCATCAGACCCATGGACTGTGAAATAACGTGAGTGATGCATGAAATATGACAGGCAGGAAGTGCAGAGGGGTGGGCCTTGGGGTTACTGCAGGTTTTCAGTGTCATTCAGCCCTTATTTCATCAATCAAAGCAAGTGATTACACAGGCAACTGACCTGGTTTCTGGGGTCTGAACTGGGTTCAGGTGAATATAAACACCATTTTGCTCTCCATCACTGGAGCAGAGAAGCACTGCCGTAAAGACCAGCTCACCCTGTGACTGCTTGGGTCCTGGACTTGTCAATTTCCAGAAAGTTCTGGTTCACACTGTCTCCATTGAACTCTGAGATGAAGAAAAATGTAATAAACTACAAACTCCTGAGTCAGAAAAAGCAGACACAGTCCACTGTGACCACAGTGGGAAATGTGTTCAGTGTGTGTGTGTGTCTGTGTCTGTGTGTGTGTGTGTGTGTGTGTGTGTGTGTGTGTGTGTGTGTGTGTGTGTGTGTGTCTGTGTGTGTACACAGGATGTGCCTGCAGGGCCAGGAGTGTGTGCCTGCATGCCGGTCTCTCTCTCACACGCACTCTCCCCTGCACCGTGCGCGCTCTGGGCTCTGATGTTCAGTGTGTGTTTGTGCTCTGGGGTCTGGTGTGTTCAGTGTGTGTTTGTGCTCTGGGGTCTGGTGTGTTCAGTGTGTGTTTGTGCTTTGGGGTCTGGTGTGTTCAGTGTGTGTTTGTGCTCTGGGGTCTTTGAGGGTTGTGACAGTTAATACTCAGACTTCTGTCCAACTGAAACCCCTCCTGTTATCCTGATATGACGTGTCCCAGCAGAGTGTGTGAGTGCCCCTCCGCTCTCTCTGCTCCACCCATACAGACACTCATGCAGGATGTGTCTGCCCCACTCCTCAGGATCAGGGTGTTCCAGCTCATGGTTCTGCCAACAGCATGGCTCTCTAACAGCCAGTCATATGGGACTCATTTAAAACCACCTCAGGGAGCAGAGTCATCAAACACCCCGGTCCTGTCAAACATGGAATAAGTGTGTTGAAATACCCATCATGGTTTCAGTAATGCTTTTGTGCCTGTAGGTGCACCCTACCTGCCTGGTGCTAGAGAGTGGATCAGGTAGAAAGTCCGCCAGGGAAACAACAGGCTTTACTTCATGTTTTGTTTTAGTGTGTGTCTGCTTTTAGCAGAAGTGTTGGCCCTCAGAGGTTAACCTGTCTGTGGGTGGTTGTTATGCACATGTGTAGTGCATGTACAGCACACTCAAGGTGATAAAGTTCCACAGCACAGCAAAACAGAGTTCCTGGAGAGTTTTTTGCAGAAATGATCTGGGGCTGATTAGTAATCCAGAACGCCATCGATATTGTGTGGCTCATGGTTTTATTACAGCAATAAAGTACAGTGAACATGTGTTTGAGGTTTTCAGTTTTATTATTCACAAAGCTATGAAACCCTGACAGTACAACATGCACACACGCACACACATGCACAAACACTCTCACACTCACTCACTCACACACACTCACACACACACATGTCTGAAAGACGCTGACACTATGCCTTCTCTGTCTGAATCCTGAGCCCGGCATCTCCATTCATGTGGAGATGGAGCGGGGTGCGTTTTTGTACCTCAACCCTAATTGCAGTTCTTCTTCCAGCACAGGAAGTGGGAGTGTCCTCATGCCTCACTCTGCTGTCTGATCCATGGGGGGGAAGGGGGGTTGGGATGACTTCCTGTCTCCCCCATGAGCGCAGGGGACCCCCAGCCCCCTCTGGGCTCAAGCAGCACTGAGCCACATCACCACCAGCTACTGCTGCTGCTGTGGACCTCCAGGCATTGAACCTGCAACGGTTCACCAGATCAACTAATGCTTTTATTTGTGAAATATGATATGGCAAGTTGATTACCTTTTTGATAAAACTTGATTAAATCATGGCCTGCCAGATGAAATCTGTGTGATCCTGGGCATATATGTGTATACTTTTAAACAGCATCAAACACCGTTTTTGTCCCAAAGCCTTATTCTACCTATTATTAGAAGGTAATGCGATAGATAACATTCATTCTTTGATCATCCGCGCGTCAGTAACGACAGGGCATGCATCTTCATTTCACCTGGGCCATAAAGCTGACCTGAGGATTCACTGACCCCGGCTGCCTGAAACCTGCGGTGAACCCTGTTAGCATGCAGGCTAGCAGAGCTTTATCTGATCGTGGGGGTTCTTTTGATGAAGGCAGACAGTGTTTGTTTTTCCAGCTCTGCTGATATAATGGTGTAGCTCTCCCCGGGGACGGCATCCAGAGCATGGCTTTGGGTTTGAGGCTAACCACAGGTCGCAGAGAGCATGCGTCCCTCTGGGTGTGCTGCTGCAGGCTGCTCTCTCCCCGCAGTGTCTCTGCTGCGTGTCTGCATGTGCAGATCCCGCAGCGCCTCTGTAGCGCCTGCCACAGCTGCAGCTCTGCTCATTCAGCTGTCCCCCAGCAGTCTTATGTGAGAGAATTGGCCATTCAGACCAACTATCTTGTCATTCAGTGCGCTCAACATTGAGAGTTTTGAAACTGACCAGAGGGGGCGCTGTTGCGCACTGAACCAACAGGCACTTCAAGGGAAGTCGCTGCACATGACAGAAAAACAGACCCAAATAAATACATTTAAAGTGTAAAATGCTGAATTACGGATCCACGCTGGTGCCCCATTCCCTTGTGCCCAAACAGGTCTATCACTTATCCTGTTGCCATGGAAGGCCTTTCTCACAGTCTCCATGGCGGCAAGACCTTGACAGGCAAGCGGTCACCATGGACACGATCAGGCTGCGGAAACTGTAAATCTTTTTTTTTTTTTTTTTTTCTCAGGGTAGATGAGTGAAAATGTGTGTGGGAAAAGGAGAGGAAACCCTGGGAGCTACAAGGTTGTTTTTTAAAGTCACTGGAGTGCAGCAGTGCCTGGGTGGTATAAGTTAAGCTGGGATGTGAGGACAGGGCATCTGCTCTCTGCCTGCCCTGTCTGCCGGAGGCGCCAAGCTGGCACGGTGTGTCAGAAAGCCTCGAGTCCTTCATATGCTTTTTTCCCTGCTGAAGGAAATATTTATTCAAAGCCTTTGCAATGAATACACTTCATTTGTGTTTCACTCTGAAATGTTTAATTGGTTAAATAAGGTTAATTTGTCCTCTGAATACAGGTCTGTATAGTGTGGTTGAAGTTGTTGCTTACCTTAGTTATTTAGCTGATGCATCTATCTGAAGTAGCCTGAATGCTGGGGATTGTGTACCAGTGTGTGCCAGGCCCTCTGGCTCTCCTCTTAAGGACTGATTCAGTCATGTCTAAAAATGTAGGTAAGCTCACAGTTTATTCATGAAAGTACATGGCAATTGTGTAATTAAACCTTCCAACGTCTGCCTCTTCTGCTAATCAGCCTGCATGGTAGTGATCAAACAAATGTAGGGAAATGTTATGGAAAACAGTGGAAAATGTTGAGATAAAGCATCAACAAGTATTAATTTGCATAAGCCTGGCACACAGTGAAGTTCTGCACACACTGTGTGTGTGTGTGTGTGTGTGTGTGTGTGTGTGTGTGTGTGTGTGTGTGTGTGTGTGTGTGTGTGTGAGAGAGAGAGAGAGTGTGAGCGTGCGTGCACTCGTCCTGTAGTGTGTGTGTTTTGCTACATCAGTGTGTGCTCTGTTATGTGTCTGTGGGTTAGCATGTACTGGTGTGTTTGTGCACACATGCCTTTGTGTGTCCACGTGTGTGAAAGGGTAGATGTTATCTCTGCCATGTGCATGCTTGAATAAACTGCACCCCAGAAGGGCGCATAGGGAAGGCGCATAGGCCCAGCGCTGTTTGATATAAAATGTTGCATCAGTTTTTGTTTTATGATGTAGGAAGGAAGGGAGAAAGACACATTTTACAGGTACTGGGGATGAGGTAAATGTAGACATGTATGTCATTTAGTGCTAAGACCATTGTACATATATATATAAATAAATGGCATACTGTACTAAAACAAATTGAGACCATAAAACAGTATCAAATTGATGTTGAAAAATATGCTCTAAGAAAACATGCTGAACCGTTATTCTCAAAAACAGAAAGAATTGTTTGATTGTTTGGAGTGTTTGCCATGCGAGTCCGCAACTGTAAGCTTCTGCATGGGCTGAAGCTTAGCAAAAGGGCCATTGTTTTCTGACTTGGTGGCCATTGTATGAGATTGCTAGGCAACAGTCTGAAAGATCAGATGTCTAATATCATTCCAGTGGTCAGCATATTGTTTGAAAATGTGACTCTCCCAAACTGTGACCTTTTACTGTTATTTAAGGAGGTCTTGGCATTACAGCTCTACTCCGGGTTTGAATGCACATTGTGCTGTTCCCTGTACTGCAGTAATGTCATGCACATGAATGCCTTCCTGTTAACTGCTCACTGTAACTGAGAGAGGCCAGGCTGCGTTCAGGGTCTGCTTTTAGCCCAAACTCTGGTGCCATGTTGGGGCCTGTTTTAGCCATGTAGGGGCAATCTTTGCCTAAAATTAGCACCATTCTTTACAGGTCGAAGCAGAGGTACAAACCAACATGCAATCACACCAAAAAATCTAGTCGCATGCAAATTCACGTACAGTAGCGCACAAGCGTATGTAATCATGTGTGAAAGAGCCGCAGCAATCACAGGCAAATACACCACACTCCTGAGACTTCCCCATCTCCAAACCAGACCACGTTCGGCACTGAAATCCTCTTGCCTGATAAAATGACCTTCCATGACGTCAGTCAGATTTGAGTTTTCCTGTGAAATTTACATCCAGGGCCCCAGCTGTTTGCATATTCTGCCCCAGAGCTGGGCTTCTTCTGCCCGGCACCCTGCCACGGGTGTGTTTACCTGCATCCAGCTCAGCGCTTTCGTTCTGAGCGATGGTGAAGTGATCCTGTGCACTCCCAATCATGTTAACGCGTGGCGATCCCTGCTGCCTTTCCGTCCGTCAGACCTGGAGCGTGCAAACGTTTGCATTCACTCCAGCGATACACCACAGGCCAGCCAAAGCCTCTTCCACACCACACTCTACGGGCTGGGCTTAGATACACATCATCGGAGAGATCGTGTATGCTCCTGGGTGACCAGCAGGGGTCAGAGGTGAGTGATGAGACACAGGTTTCACCTCCAGCCTTCACCTGCTTCCCTGGGTGACATGCCTTTACTCCCACCCCAGCTAGCGAGGCCTGTGTGTCTGATGTAAATGAGTGGTTTTCAGCAATACCTCTGGGCTCCATGACCATGTAGATGGCGCAGAAGGCCATAGCTTACGTACATATGTGTGGAATTTAAGCAAGTCATGTATGACAAGAAAAAATGCACCAGATCACCCGGGATCCGCTCAACACACTGTCTAGGAACAGATGAGGACAATGCAGGAAACCGCTGAGACCCTGAACGCATCGTGCAAGCATTTGCTTCACAGTTCCAGAGAGTCAACTTTGGTCATTATTTTTTTGTCTTTTTATTGAACCACCCCCCCCCCCCAAACACCATACAGTTTCAGATCCTAATGTACATGTACAGACACACCCCACCGCAGAGCCACACTTGCTCTCAAAGGGGCCTTTCTACTTCCTGGTTATTTACAATATCAGTAACGTAACCACGCCTCCATAACATCAGTGGACATCTGGAAACATTTCTCTGGTATAGAGTACATTGAAAGAGGGCCTTTGACCCAGAAGTAGTGGAAAAAAACCAAATCATCTTCCATTTAAAAAGGTATTTGTATTTATTAAACTTTAATTGAAAAAAAAAAAAAAAGCTTAGATGAGTGCATGGGGAATTAATAAATATAATAAAATGCATATTAGAAAGTACTGCATTGATAGGATTCATAAGTGCTTGAATGTTTTCCAGGTTTCATGAAATTTAGGATTTAGACAGGAGGATGAGGCCTAAAAGGTGAAAAGAAAATGATTCCTCCTCGTTCATGAAGACACACCAGAGGTAAGGAAACCACAGAGCACAAGTCTTATCGAAGCTCTTTCAGCCGTTTAATCTGATCATATTTAGAGCCTGAGGTTCTGGTGTCTACACTCATGAATACATTACAGGAAAAATGATCAAGCTCAAGTTTTGAGCGCAGACACACAGTCATGTTACTTGAAGCTGAAAATGGAGCAGAATGGTGAGCTTTGTTGAACTGAATCAGGCAGTTCTCCTGATATGTTTGTAATCTGTTAAGTTTTAATCATGAAATATTCCTCTATCTTGTTGCATCCTTAATCATGTGTTTTGGGCCTAAACGTACCTTCATCCTGAGGCAAACTAAAGAACAACATTCACCAAGTACATGAGAAAAGCACGCAAATGACCCAAACTGTGTAATAACTATAAAACTTAAACGCTTTTTATTTTCTATTTGTATCAAAATACATATCAAACCCTTCATGCCTGATTTGGTCCTGTTCACCAAACAGTAAACGTTTACTTCAAAGGCTGTAAAAACATGAAGCAAATTGGAGAAGGACTCAGAGGTTGACCTCAGCTCAAAACTCCCAATAATTCAGAATAAAACATCTGAATTCCAAACATTAGTCAGGGTTCTTGTTATTATGAACATTATGAAATTATTCTGTTTGGGAGTTTTGAGCAGACACGGTAGAATGTGGATATGTTGAATCATTGTGATTAAAATTCCCAGCCCGTCTGCGGCAGCCGCAAGGATGCCCTTAAATAGTGCATACAGTAGCAGCATTCTCCTCAGGTCACAGGCTCAGAGACGAATCGCTTGCAGTTCCGGTGTTAATGTTCTTGGCGCTCGGCTGCTGTCTCCGCTGGGTACAGCGGCAGAGGGGCTGAAAGACACAGAAAAACCACAAAAAGAGACAAGCCTTCCTGAGTACCGTGGCAGCCAAACTAACAAGAGTTTTCTCTGTGCACTAACTCTGCAAAACTCCACATTCCACAAGCTTCTTTCTACCCATTTTCTGCACTAGAAAAGCAGTTTGGCTGTAAAATCAGCGAAGTAGTATCGTAATTTAAATATTTACAGCTGAAATAAAAGTGCTAACTCTGTGAGCTATGGTAGTTGGAGTGCTGTATTTCAGTTCTAAAAGGAATACCCATTTACTATAAATCTAAAATGCAACGTGAGTGTTAATTGTTACATATAGATCAGAGATCTTCAACAGGGGGTCCAAGATCCCTTGGGGGTCCTTAGAGTTACTGCGAGGGGTCCGCCAAATTATTTGATCCCAAACTTTATTTTTTCAAAAAATTTAAATATGTCAGAAAATACACTAGCATAAATACAACCTTATGAAATTAAAAGTTACAAAAAAAAAAAAAACATGTTCTATAAATACATGAATCTGTCAATAATTATTATTTTAATGGCTTAGCATTGTATGCACCATTAAAAAGTGGTTTTATACATGGCACTTTAGGCCGCCCTACGCATTATTGTAGGCCTGGTTTAATAAGGAACTCAATGTTATTCGATATGTAATGGGGTCCCTCTGCCGCCTCTCTATCAGCCAAGGGGTCCCTGACCTGAAAATGTTAAAGACCTCTGCTGTAGCTCATTTGTAGTAAAAATATGTAAGTGAACATGTTTATATTTTAATATAACTAGAGGTCTTCAACATTTTCATTCAAGAAAGTTGCAAGCGCAGCAAGAGACAAAGTGTTTTTTGTTTTACTGTTGGCTCCAGCACCTTTGGTTTACACAGTCAAATGTGCAAACTCTTACTCTTATACTTTGTGCAAAAGCAACAGTTTCAAAATGGTTTGGCATAATTAGGCCCTTGTGTAAAGTATACTATCTCAATTAATTTGTGTTAAAAACACAATAACCGATAACATCAGACCATGAAGTAAAACTGCATCTGAAAGGTTTTTATTCAGACATGTTTACCAGTTAGCCAGCAAGTTTGGTAAGCTTTGTATTATACAAATAGATTCAAATTTGTATGTCAATCGTTTTACTATGGCCTAAATTATGAGTGAATTGGCACAGGTTTATGCAGCTAATAAGCTACCTGAGCCAAAGTAACTGGATGAAAAAACTGCACTGTCATGATATAAATGTGCATTTCTGTGAGAGGTTATTACAAAATTCAAAGTCAAAAAGGGGAAAAAAAGTAGGTTCACCACTGAGTCTTTGTCCAGCTGATGAAACTGTATGAGAACAGGACTTCTATATGTGCCTGTGGAATGAATAAACCCTACGTCACCACTTCAAAAAGAATAACCACACTGGGAGAAAAACACACAACTTTTAAACGTTCATGTTTCAATGGCTCAATGAAAATGGGATGATACCAAAAATGTGTCTAATGTAAGTCTTACTGAAGATTAATCTTTCTAAAGTCTACTTAGGCTGAAAAAATGTATCTTAGTAGCCTAAGTAATTTTTGCATTTGAATTAAAATGAATGCTTCCTTCCATGAACTGTGCACATGTGCGTAGATCAACCTAGTTATGCAGAGCATTGTTAAATATTTGATTTTTAATTCAACTGGAGCTCCGCTGTAGACAGTCACGAGTTATTTAAGCAGTGTCTCTGATTGGCCTTTATTTAACCAGCCAGTCCGACTGGGATGTAGATACTTCTCTCTAAGTTAGACCTGGCCAGGAGAGCAGCCGGAAGCAACAGCACAAACATGTGTACGCAAACATACTGTCAGAGCCCCTGAAATATATAACAACTTCATGCGGTTTATTAACGTCAGATTTAAGGGCCACGATCGGATTCTGGTGTATTGAAGACAATTTGCTCAGGCCACATGTAACGCAGACCTGGCACGACACCGCTCCCTCCAGGGCAACAAGGAAATGGATTTCTTCACTGTGGTCATGAGATGTTAACTTTTACGTGGTTTCCAGTGAATTGCATTTTGTGTACATTCATCTGAGTCAGTGGAAAAACATAGCTTGTAAAAAATGAGACGTTTGTGAATTTAGAATGTGCGTAAAAGACAAAGCGAAGGGCCGCCACAGCCCTGGATCTGTGGGCTCGTACATAACCGCACGGAGCATGACCAAGTCATTTAACAAAGTGCGCGCCCATGTTCATGCTGCGGCACAGTCAACGGCTCTTCCCTCAGACTGATGAGTGATGGTTACGAGCGAACCATCAGAAAGCGCCCATCCATTACAAAACACAGTTTTGATTCAGGCACAGACTTTTCTGCAGTTTATTCTCAGATCACACGTATGAAATGACTGAAACTGCGGATACTGTCTCTTTGCTTATTAATAATTTTATATATCATTTCTAATTAAAAGTAACAACCTTTGTACATAGGGCACAATTTGCTTTTAAGCCCTTTGATCCGCATTTCAGTGAGAATACAGGATATGTCTTCTTTTTTCTGGAATATTTGAGTAAAGTTTTTAAATATTTGTTTTAGATGTAGCTGTTTGTCATATGTCTCACGCTGACTAATGTTACTAATCATTTGCAAGCCGGCTGTTAGTTGCTGCCTTTTAAAATCAGTCTTACGTGTATTTGCAGGGTAAATGAACGGGTTTTTAAATGGTTTTATATATTATAGTTAATGTTAACTAAAATGTTTTCAACTTGAAAGGCCGGGTTCCTTACACGGCTTTGCTCTACGCCTCAGTGTCTGCAAAAACCCAAAGCTCTAAAAGTTTATTTGCGAATCAAACTATTGATATCAAAACTACAGGTATCAAGTTGAAATTCCATTTTCACCTAAACTGTTTCACACCGAAAAACATTATTTTGAAGCAATGGTGTCCACATGATCCGACATTCCATCTGAACACTGGGCCCTGAATATAGATGTTTAATTTTTGTTTTGGTAGGCGCTGGTCGTTCCCAGCTTTGTTCTGGGGGCAGCGCGGTCCTGCGGGATGGGGACATGCCTGCGGTTTGCTGGAAGGTCATGGGGTGAGGTTAGATGGACAGAAACTTTTTGCTAGCAAAAACGAGGCAAAAACCACAGGGCTAACAGAAAGCGCTGCTGCTAATTGGTATTACAGCTAGAGAACCATTCGTCTGAAATGAGGATATTGATATGTGTATGACTTTTTAAAGTGAAAGACATTAAACACATTTCTGATGATTCATTCAGCCGGTAATTTAAAAGGAGACAGAAGAACAAAACTATTAAGGAGAATAAGGAAACACCACAATTTCGGGGTTTTATTGTATAGCTCTCTGAAGTTTGTGAATTCTGTTTACAGTAAGTCAAAGGAAGGTCTTCCTCAATTGGGTTGTTAGGTCTTATAGATTTGGCCATTGTGGACTTCTCTATGATAAACTCTGAATAACGACAAACTGTCTGTGCTGTAGAGATCTGGCGTGCCTGGATGCCAAACCCAGTGGCAGTTTGCATAGGCAGCAGCCGTGAAGCTGCTTTTGTAGAAAGTGACTGTTAAACCTGATCGATCAGGAAGTGTGATAGTTAATGCACTTCCCCCACGTAATCATTATTCCAGACTCTCGAGGGATACTACACACAGAACCTCTCAATTTGTCACCTTATTAAAATCCTGTCAAATATTATCTGTGTATGGAACGTTTCTTTAGGGACTACGACTTCATTTAGGCTAATGTGTAGTTGATTAATATTTAGGCCACATATGAAACTATTCGTAGGGCTGATTTGGCGTTCGCCGTTTGTATGGCCCTCCTAACTCGGGTAGAAAGTTTACGTATGACCTACATATTTACTCATGTACGTCCAAACGAGTTTGGAGCATAGCCTGGTAAATTGATTGAGAATTAAAATACATTCACGCGCATTTTCAATTGTAAATTGAAAAATTCTGTTTATAGTAGCTTTTAAAAGTGATGGCGAAATGTCAATTTGTGAAATAATGAGATTAATTCAAGCGCGCGTATAACATTGAACGAACTGTGAAAAGAAGACATTTTACTTTCCCTTTCATGTCTCCGCTGTTCAGTCAGAATCATGTTGTGCGCCCATTAGGATGTCTGTGATCGCGCATAACTACACTTAACTTCCTTTCGGGCGTGTGCAACAAACAGTTTTCTTGAGAGACTGTCTTTTCATCTGCTCCCCATGCGCTGAGAAGCCGTGTCTTACGCGGCAGTCACCCGAGGTTTAAGTAACTATTTGCATTGCGAATACTTCCTGGTTCGGTGACTATTGGTTCAAGTGTCCAGCTAACCTGACAAGATACACTTCAGCAATTACATTTCGCGCAACCTCCATGGCCAGCACTGGGACTGTCGCTTGCGCTAAGATTTTTTCCTCTTTTGTAATTTAATATAAGACACATTTGATTTTGGAATTGGCTGCACTTTACACACCGGAGCTCAAGCAAAACCCTTCAAAGAACCAAGCTGCATGAAAAGACTCACACCCAAAGAAAAGCTTTGCCTTAAAGCAGCGGCATACTCTAAAGTTCCTACAGCATGTAGGGGAGGACAACGGTGAACCCTTTCTACTGTTTTCACCTTCTCTCTAAAGACATCATCAAAACCGAAGATGTCGGATTCAATGTCTAGTTTTTTGCACATAGGGGATATCGTATCCCTATATGCAGAGGGCACGGTCAATGGGTTTATAAGCACTCTCGGGTAAGTTTAACCTGCTGCCGTATTTTTCATTTTCTAAGTGTGTAATACTGGACCGTCACTCCACGAAACTCACAAAACCACATGGCATGAGTGTGATTTTGTTTTACTGCTGTTAATTAACCTATCAGCACCACTGTTACAAAATGTAGTAATTACCTATGCCAACCTTAATTTGCTTCTTTAATATTACTGTACACAACTCTAGTGAAGATGCATTTAACCGGATATAACTTAATAATAATAGTAGTAGTAATCACAATCATAATAATAATCATCGCAACAATTGCAATCATAATAATGTTTTGCTATTTAAGTTGTCTTGGGCTCAATGAGACCAAGTAGCGTGTTTGTTTTGGGCTCAATGAGACCAAACAGCGCTTTACCATCCGAAACACCAGCTGCATATTCGTTATGGACGTGGATGCTGACTGTTCTAGTTACACACAGGAGTGATAGCAAGAACTACTGAAGCAGCAGAGGTAGTCGGGTGCTGGCGAAGTCTTTGCACGATAATTAAGTGTTTCATCTCTTTGTGGATGAAAGGATATTGAGCGGTGCCAAGCGCATCACATATCTCACACGGAGATCTCTCTAGATCCTTTATGTTCTAGTAAGCAGTACATTGCAGTGTCCTTTAGTTGGGAGTAGTATGAATTTGCGGTTGTTGTGCAACACATGTGCTTAGTAAAATATTCAGAATAGCCCCCTCTACGCGATAACTTGACAACAGTGTAATTAGTTGGTTTTGCAATAACGCTAATTTCTGCATTTTTAGGTTCTTCAAGTTTTTTTGATGTTGCGGTTTCTGCAACAGGTTGTTGTGTCTCACTTTCCAAATATTTTTCTTCTGTCACATCTGCACACCTGTAGAAATCACTGTCAGCGAGCAGTCTGTGAGTGTGGTCCAGGATCTGCTTTTTCTTTCAGGACCTTTTATTTTTATATCCGTTTCAGTATCTGGACAAATAATAGTGTATGGGTGTGATATAGATAAGTGTATGTGTAATAGCTAGACATGGTACAAAGCGTGGGCTGGCTAAGTTTGGGCAGTTCAGCTCAGAAAAGTTCACAATTTACAATTCGCACAAAAGTCTGCCTTATGACTTTGTTCTTGTAAAGGAGAAATGTAGACCTTGACAGCTGCAAATGAGTTCCCTGGTGAGCACAGTCATTGGAAATAGAGATGTGCTTGTCCCAAAACAGGGAATCCCGCTGGCTCCAAGACCCAAAAGGGTCATTTCGGAGCAGGTTCAGCGCCCAGTTTTTATATACTGAAAAATTACATTCCCTGATGGTTCTCGCTCCAGTTCTACAAAAAACTGGAAACAGAAAAAAAAAGCTGTCAGAAATGATCAAACCTCACTCTCCTGTGCTGTGTGACTGTTAAGGGTGTAGACCAATGAGAAGCACCGACAGCTAAAGACACTTTAAACCTCTACACTGTGGGTGGTGAAGCTGTGTGTGTGTGTGTGTTACTGTGTGTGTGTGCATGCATGTTGCACATATTTTTACCATCAATTCTCACATGATGCAGGCAGTGGGGAAAAAAACAAAAATACAACTGAAGATGCAAAGTTGCAGTTTGTTTGGGGTGGGAGGGGTGTAGCAGTGTGATAGCAGCAACCCCTCGACTTATCCTCATGATCTCGAGCTGTTTGACACATCCTGCTGTTTGACGTGGTTGCATAGTTTCTCAAGTCCAGATATGTACCTGTGAGTGATGGTGCAAATGTTTTGTCTATAAAAGTCCATTTTTGACTTCATCCAAAAGAAAAGATGGCCCTCATGCTGTGACGCTCATTCTTGCACATAACACAGACGCAGAATGAATGCGGGGTTATTGCTCTTCAGAATAGCTCCATGAACCTCTATGTCTCTGCTGCCTGATTCCATTTCACGCATATTTCCTTGACTAAGACCAGGTAGTAAGTTTAGCTGGTGTAGGCCTTTGAAAGTGTATTAGTGTCAGTGGCATTGGGAGAGCACAGACTTTCTGACTGAAGTGAGTCTTGGGCAGTATAGAAACATATGAGGTGACATACTAAATTGAAGCAAAACTGTTTCATGAAACATATTTATTTGTGCTTGAATTGTGCACACAGTTGAACAGAAATTTAATTTGATCACCATTAAGGGTTATAATGAGTGTAAATGGTGAAGAATGACAGGTATGTGGAGGAACTGTTATGCTGGACTGGCCCAGCTGAGCAGGGTGTGAGACCTGCTTCAGCACCTGTGATCTCCCCTTGTCAAGCTTCTCAGTACACACACCTAAAACATTAAACACAAATCAAAAATGAGTCACACTTTTATCTGATAAAATAATACAAATTCAAAATTAGATAAAGCTGAACATCTCCAGCACTATTGCTAAATAATATAATGTTGGAAGGATAATGGTGTCTCCTATAAGAAGGACCAGAGCAGAATGAAACAGCTCCCAATGGGTCCAGAAATACAGAGCCACTAAATCATAACAAAAAAAAAATGCCAAAAATATGTTATATATAAAAATATATTGTTATATAATGTACGTATGCAATGAAAAATGAAAGTTTAGGAAGTCAATTGCCTTTAACCATTTGACAAAGGCAATGTAATCAGACTGTTATCATCATTCTGTAACTCTGTTTAACACCACTAAAGACCGCTGAGTAAGTTTTCTCACTCACGATTCAAGGCAGCCATTTCCTCAAACCGTTTATGGTTTAACACTGAGTGATTCTGATCAATAAAGTATTCAAATTCATCATATCGGTGTTTGTGTCACTTTCAAAGTTACAGACATCTCAGAGTAACAGACAGCCTTCGTAATGACGTGTGTTGCAGCGCTGCTGTGTATGTAGTGCAGTGGCATGGTGGATTCTCCGCCTGTCCGTGAGTGTGTGAAAGGTGCTTTGCGGAGTTTAAGGTGTGTGTTCTTTAAGGGGGCAGTGGTTACTCTTGCCGTGTGTACAGAGGGTGGCTCCTGGAACTATACAAATTCGCTGGGCTCTGTCCACCGATGATTTTCTCTGAATGCAAATATGGCTGGAAGAGGAAGTGAAGTGAGCGTGTGCAATACAGATTGCCAGTCGAGCCGCCAGGAACTCAGTGGCAGGCTATTTCTGGGTTTTCCTGTGGTTTTCATTTAGAAAGGGACGCATCGGTCATTTCTGCCCAGCCGCCCTCCTTCCGTCATCCCTGGTGCTTGGTCGACCTGAGTTAAGCTCTGAGCTCTCTGTGTCCCTGTGCTGTGCTGTGATCCCTCCCTGTGCTCTCTGTGTGGCTGTGCTGTGCTGTGATCTCTCCCTGTGCTCTGTGTCCCTGTGCTGTGCTGTGATCCCTCCCTGTGCTCTCTGTGTCCCTGTGCTGTGCTGGGATCCCCCTGTGCTCTCTGTGTCCCTGTGCTGTGCTGTGATCCCTCCCTGTACTCTCTGTGTCCCTGTGCTGTGCTGGGATCTCTCCCTGTGCTCTCTGTGTCCCTGTGCTGTGCTGTGATCCCTCCCTGTGCTCTTTGTGTCCCTGTGCTGTGCTGTGATCTCTCCCTGTGCTCTCTGTGTCCCTGTGCTGTGCTGGGATCCCCCCCTGTGCTCTCTGTGTCCCTGTGCTGTGGGATCCCTCCCTGTACTCTCTGTGTCCCTGTGCTGTGCTGTGATCCCTCCCTGTGCTCTCTGTGTCCCTGTGCTGTGCTGTGATCCCTCCCTGTGCTCTCTGTGGCTGTGCTGTGCTGTGATCCCTCCCTGTGCTCTCTGTGTGGCTGTGCTGTCTGTGATCCCTCCCTGTGCTGCTGTGCTGTGATCCCTCCCTGTGCTCTCTGTGTCCCTGTGCTGTGCTGGGATCCCTCTCTGTGTTCTCTGTGTCCCTGTGCTGAGAGCTAAACTGAGAGCCCTTCTAAGCTGGTAAAACAATGTCTAAAATCATAAGAACAAATAATGGTGAAGTGGCAGTTTTCTGTTGTCGTAAGTGGGAGGTTGTTGGTTTGATTCCCACCCTGTAATGTAGCAGAGTTGGAGTGTGTGTATCCTCCAGCAGGAGGACGTGTCATAAAGAGTTTGAGCACAGCCCTGGTGTGAGACACCCTGACCTCAGTTATTTCTTTCACTGTCCCTAGACTCCAGTCATTCCTCAGTCTAGAGGTATGGCACAGACTGCCAAACTCAGTCACTCTGTTTCACAGCAGGTTATGGTACACGAGCTGCCGGATTTGGGTGTACTGTATGTTCCTGTGACTTTTCCGTGGAAAAAGGGAGAAGTTCTGGTTGTTGTAATTCAAATATAGAAATAGCATAAATGTTGTAGAGATAAGGCCTCCTAGCCTGAGCGTGTCTCTGCCCTCCCTGGCACTGTGGGCAGAACGAAACCTGACTGTGATGCGGAGCATGGCTATTGCATCACTCTGGAGTGGCATAGCCGTGCCCACCACCTGGGCCCAGCCTCTCCTAATGCCCACCACCTGGGCCCAGCCTCTGCCAATGAAACAATGATCACCTACTGCCTCAGAGGGGTCCCACAGTGGAGAAACAATGATCACCTATCTGCCTCCAGTAACAAAGACCTCTTCCTAAGCCAGTCTTATGTCCCCGGTTTCAGGGGTTTGGGTGATTCTGTCTCAGGGGTTTGAAATGTTTAGGTGACTCTGTCTCAGGGGCTGAGGTGACTGTCTCAGTGACAACTCTGTCTCAAACTGTCTCATGATCAGACAAGCTCCATGACTCTGTCAGAGGCAAAGACCTCTTCTCAGGGGTTTAGGTGAGTTTCCAGTCTTACTCTGTTTCAGGGGTTATTCTGTCCATGTGTCAGGGGTTTTAAGGGGTTTAGGTGACTCTGTCTCAGGGGTTTAGGTGACTCTGTTTCAGGGGTTTAGGTGACTCTGTCTCAGGGGTTTAGGTGACTCTGTCTCAGGGGTTTAGGTGACTCTGTCTCAGGGGTTTAGGTGACTCTCTGAGCTCAGGCCTGCTGATGCTGCTGCTTTGCATGAGGCTCAGCCCTGGACCTGTGCACTCGCAACACCGGAGGAATACAGCTCACCTGTACATCACCTCACCTGAGAAATACAGCTCACCTATTCATGCAACACACCTGAGAAATACAGCTCACCTATTCATGCAACACACCTGAGAAATGCAGCTCACTTGTACATCACCACCTGAGAAATACAGCTCACCTATTCATGCAACACACCTGAGAAATGCAGCTCACCTGTGCACTCAGAACAACTGAGAAATACAGCTCACCTGTACATAAACTCACCTGAGAAATACAGCTCACCTACACATCAACACACCTGAGAAATACAGCTCACCTGTGCATCAACTAACCTGAAAAATACACTCTAAGAAAAAAAGATTTCTGCTTTCTATCATCTGTAAAGGTTTTTCATTTGTCTATTACCTGTACCCAAACTAACCGCGAGAAATACAGCTCACATGTGCAGTGAGCACACCTGGGAAACAGCTCTGCACTTAGAATGTGGAGGATTCCCCAGTGCAGTGGTATATTTAAGATAAAGTAAGTTAAAACACAAAAAGGCAGTGAGCATTTTGACCAAAAGAGGGGAGAAACTGTCTGCAGGTTTATGCAGTGTTTCTCTGCTGACCTTGACCATGTGCTGTAATTCATGGTAATCTAATGCAGAGTAGCAGAAGAAGAGGCGCTAGCTACATAACTGGCCCTGACCCTTTATGGTAATAATGAGCAGAGCTGTGGAGAAGGGCATGTGAGCAGGGTATGGCTGAGCAGACACAAAAGGCTCTCCGGGGTCTCTCCATGTGGCCTGCCAAATCACAGCTGCACCTGTTGGGTTTTTGTCATTTACTTGGAATGGAAAAAATCACAGAAAACCATCGACATAATTAGCTCCCCTATAAACATCTTATCATGCTAACCAACCACCTACTTTAAATGTCAATAGGTGGTGAGAGCTGTAGCTGAATGCTCACTGAGGAGCATGGCTCTCCTGCTTCATCATTAATAAAAAATCCAGGCCAATAATTGCTTAAACACCAATAGCATTTTTTAAAAATAAAATATCAATATTTATGTTATCTATTTTATGAATGGTATAATAATTAAATTAAAATGGATGTGGAGCTGGGCTTCAGTGTAGTATAATGGTTAGGGAGCTGGGCTTGTAGCTCAGAGGTTACAGTGTAGTATAATGGTTAGGGAGCTGGGCTTGTAGCTCAGAGGTTACAGTGTGGTATAATGGTTAGGGAGCTGGGCTTGTAGCTCAGAGGTTACAGTCAGAGTGGTAGTGTAATGGTTAGGGAGCTGGGCTTGTAGCTCAGAGGTTACAGTGTGTAGTATAATGGTTAGGTAGCTGGGCTTGTAGCTCAGAGGTTACAGTGTAGTATAATGGTGAGGGAGCTGGGCTTGTAGCTCAGAGGTTACAGTGTGGTATAATGGTTAGGTAGCTGGGCTTGTAGCTCAGAGGTTACAGTGTGGTATAATGGTTAGGGAGCTGGGCTTGTAGCTCAGAGGTTACAGTGTAGTATAATGGTTAGGGAGCTGGGCTTGTAGCTCAGAGGTTACAGTGTAGTATAATGGTTAGGGAGCTGGGCTTGTTGCCAGTTTGATTATTAGGTGGGGCACTGTCATTTTACCCTTAGTCAAGGTACTTCAGTAAAATATTCATTCAGCTCTAAATCTGACCTGGATGCTGACAGTGACCCAATTCTGGCACACCCCATGCTTCCTTACACCCAGTCTTGCAGTGCAGCACACCCTCTCACAGATGTTGGGGTTGATGTTTTTGTGGTTTTGTGTGATGTAGTAGCTACACTGTATGCTTACAAGACACCCATATCTAGAGCCACTTAGAAGAAAGTTTGCATTTTTATGCATTACCCATTTGTACACATGTAGTGAAGCAGTTGAGGTGAAGCTTCATTTTGAAGGGTGCACTGGCAGTGCTTCACCTGGGATTTGCCCTTCCAGCCTCTTCATCACGAGCCCAATGCCTGTGTGTGTATACTCCACACACTGCAGCCATTCTGCTGTCAGTGTTAGCTGAGTGCTGTACATCCACATCACTGCAAAGCCTGCTGGAAATTCCCATAGTGCTTTTGCTGTGGAGATCACCAAGGTGCATGCTCTAACATACACAAACACACCACTGATACAGAACTTTTTTAATCAAGCTGTTATTAAATTAAAAATCCTGCATAATGGTGTATTGTATATATCTGTCATGCACAGATTAAAGTCAGCAGTAATTTTTGCATTTAAACTGGCTTTACTAAAGATAATGAAGCTGTCTGGATGGACACCCTGCCTACAGAGCCATGGCTGCATGTAGGATTTTGTTTAACAGAGCTGAAACTCAATTTTGAATGAATCACATTTTACTTGTTTCATGCCCTAGGTGGCACCCAGTAAGTCAGTGTTTTTGTCTGCACTGTTGCTAATCCTTAATAGCTTTCAAGTTTTTTTTTTTTTTTTTTTTTTTAAATAATTACATGATGGCCTACTTTCAATGAACACTCGTCCTAAACTTCCATTCACATCCCATTTCATTCATTAAATGCAGTGTGGTAGTCTTTGTTGGCTCACAGTTTGGTGAGTTTGTCAATTAGCAAAATGAGGGTAAAAAAATGAAGGGATTTTGGCTCTTTCTTTGTGGCTCTTTCAGGGCTTTACCTGAGCTTTTATTAGGGATTGTAACCAGGTTCTTCTCATGCCATGAGTTAGATTTAAGCACGTATCTTCTGCCTTAATAGAACACGTCATATTGCGTCCTAATCCCTAAATACATATCTCACTATCAGGTGCAGGTGACCATGTTCAGTGACTGGAGGTGGAGTGTCACCACTCAGACCCCAAATATTCAGACTTAGTCTCAGATTAAAGAACCCCATGGGCAGGGTTATCCACCCCTGTGTGCTAATGCTTTACAAGCAGCAGGACGGTAAGGTTTAGAGTCTGTGACCTGTGTGTGCTAATGCTTTAGCACAGGACGGTAAGGTTTAGAGTCTGTGTCCTGAGTGTGCTAACCGCTTTAGCACAGGACGGTAAGGTTTAGAGTCTGTGTCCTGTGAGTGCTAACCGCTTTAGCACAGGACAGTAAGGTTTAGAGTCTGTGTCCTGTGAGTGCTAACCGCTTTAGCACAGGACAGTAAGGTTTAGAGTCTGTGTCCTGAGTGTGCTAACTGCTTTAGCACAGGACGGTAAGGTTTAGAGTCTGTGTCCTGTGAGTGCTAACCGCTTTAGCACAGAACGGTAAGGTTTAGAGTCTGTGTCCTGTGAGTGCTAACGGCTGTAGCACAGGACAGTAAGGTTTAGAGTCTGTGTCCTGAGAGTGCTAACCGCTTTAGCACAGGACAGTAAGGTTTAGAGTCTGTGTCCTGAGTGTGCTAACTGCTTTAGCACAGGACGGTAAGGTTTAGAGTCTGTGTCCTGAGTGTGCTAACTGCTTTAGCACAGGACAGTAAGGTTTAGAGTCTGTGTCCTGAGTGTGCTAACGCTTTTAGCACAGGACAGTAAGGTTTAGAGTCTGTGTCCTGAGAGTGCTAACTGCTTTAGCACAGGACAGTAAGGTTTAGAGTCTGTGTCCTGAGTGTGCTAACTGCTTTAGCACAGGACGGTAAGGTTTAGAGTCTGTGTCCTGAGTGTGCTAACTGCTTTAGCACAGGACGGTAAGGTTTAGAGTCTGTGTCCTGTGAGTGCTAACTGCTTTAGCACAGGACGGTAAGGTTTAGAGTCTGTGTCCTGTGAGTGCTAACTGCTTTAGCACAGGACGGTAAGGTTTAGAGTCTGTGTCCTGTGAGTGCTAACTGCTTTAGCACAGGACAGTAAGGTTTAGAGTCTGTGTCCTGTGAGTGCTAACCGCTTTAGCACAGGACAGTAAGGTTTAGAGTCTGTGTCCTGTGAGTGCTAACCGCTTTAGCACAGGACAGTAAGGTTTAGAGTCTGTGTCCTGTGAGTGCTAACTGCTTTAGCACAGGACGGTAAGGTTTAGAGTCTGTGTCCTGTGAGTGCTAACCGCTGTAGCACAGGACGGTAAGGTTTAGAGTCTGTGTCCCGTGAGTGCTAACGGCTTTAGCACAGGACGGTAAGGTTTAGAGTCTGTGTCCTGTGAGTGCTAACGGCTGTAGCACAGGACGGTAAGGTTTAGAGTCTGTGTCCTGTGAGTGCTAACCGCTTTAGCACAGGACGGTAAGGTTTAGAGTCTGTGTCCTGTGAGTGCTAACCGCTTTAGCACAGGACAGTAAGGTTTAGAGTCTGTGTCCTGTGAGTGCTAACCGCTTTAGCACAGGACGGTAAGGTTTAGAGTCTGTGTCCTGTGAGTGCTAGGTGCTTTTTACCAGCACCAGTGGCTCAAACTTGTGAAACCAGAGCGCGCTACTTTCAGTTCAGAAACTGGAGGAGAACTTCACAAGTGGGACCTGAGAGGAGGCTTTGATTATGACGCTTTAATCAAAGACAGGCGGTATATTTGGAAGTGGGATGCCTCCCTGGGGAGGGGTGTCTGGTCCCTGAGCATTGTTTGCTGGCTGCTAATGAAAGCTCGGCGCAGTCGGGGCGATTAGCGGAGTCCCCACTGTCTGGACCTGCAGAACTCTGCCACACTCTCATCCCATCCCTGTCATCAACCGTCGGCCTCCGCATCAATATGGAGTCATAAAATATGTCATTCTAAATATAGATCCATAAATAATCTGTGTATAAATATAAATTCCACTGAAACGGAGGGCCAGCTTCAGTCAGTTCAGAACCTTCAAACAAATGTGGAAAAAAGTTCCCAAAAAAGTCAGAAAAACCTCTTTCTTTAAGGAAATGTGAAGATTGGCAAACTTGATAATTGCCCAGAAAAGTGTAAGAACTGAAAGGACTTGGATTGTAAAGGCTTTCATTCTAAACTGCCTCATAAAATCAATTTTCTCTTTCATAGAAACATCCATGCCAAGAATAACAGACAGTAAGAGATTAATAATTTTTGACCTCAATATCTTTTGCATATCTGTTCCAGAAATCACACCCTGACACTCAATAAGATTAAAAGTGGGTGTTTAATTGATCTGAATTTCTCCAGTAAATATATAGCTGTATAGATGGGTAGGGTGTAAAATGTGAACTGTGTAAATTTATCAGAATAAGAGCACATCTCTGTAATGTAAAAAATGCGTGGGTTAGAAAGGCATTGACCCACCCTCTATGCTGGTCATCCTGAGTCATAGTTTTAGGTAAGAAAGGCACTTCTCTAAGTGTGGATTTCCCTAAACTTCAGACACTGACTCCCTCTTCACCTGATCACAAAGCAGATTCGTCTCTGAGGTCTCAGGAGAGTGCTGTAATGTCAGCTGGGCCGCTGGAGGGTTTTCATGGCGCTTGCTGATGTGTGCTGTACACTTGCTTAGATTCAGATGTTGTGGTCTTTTTGTGAACACAGCTTTGGAAGACTAAATGACAACATGGATTTTCCCAAATGGGAAAGAACATTCTTTCATAAATGGCCAGAGCTGCTTTGGGCGGAAGCTGTCCCCTGATGGTGTATGCCGTAACCTTCCGGTCACAGCTTTGCCAGCTCACATTATATTGGCATTTTACACACGCTCATAAAGCTTTCCCTGTATCTGTAGATTTTATAGCTTTTCATCAACAATTTACTTTCATTATGTACACATTATTTTACATGTGCACATATCACCAGTAAGATAACTATGAATGATCCATGAAATAAAATATTTCAGTGCATATAAATTTAAATAAACATATTTGGTTAGTATGAAGAGGGCATGCAGCCTGGCAGAGAGTGCAGGGTGGCCGCTGACGTGCTGCGCTGTGGAGGAGAGGACAGGACGGTGCGGGAAGATCAAAATGGAGCCACAAGGCAGCAAAAGCAGCTCACTGTCTTTAGGAAAGTTTGACCCGGCACTACCAAGGAATTCCCTGCAAGATAAAACAGTGATGAAAACAGTATTTTTTTTTTTGCACTGTTCTGGAGCAGGCCTCCCATGAAAAAGATTTTTCATCTGACTTGTGAGGTGTGAAAGATGCTTTACAATACACAAGATTCAGCATGACAGATATTCAGCTGTTACATATTAACAGCTGTTATATATACAGGAGAAAGCAATGCAACTCTGCAACATGCAACAAACAAAAGACAAGTGCAACCACTGAAAAATCACAACTCTCAAAGGATTGAATGTATTTACATTTATGTAAACATAAATATTAGCAGCAATTTTGTAAAAAATTGTTTTTTTAATGTTTTGCTGCTTGTTTCAGTGTGTCTAATATCTTCCATTCACAGCTCAGGTGTATATCTGGAATTGTATCTGCTGAAACAGAAAGATCATGTGACTAATGTAGCGATATCCCAGGAAAAAAAGGCTTATAACAGTCTTGGAGTGAGATCATGTCCTGTTTTGACAAAAACAGGAAGTTACCTCACTGATGTTTTAGGTCAACAAAAGTTCAACAGAAGCATATCTACATCTATTTTTGTGAACGACAGAAGGATTTTAGATTAGTTGCAGTTCTTCGTCATTACAAAGTTGAATATTTTTAATTCCAGTTGCCAACTACAGTAAAAAATTATGTAAGAGCAGCATTATAAATAAAAAAATAGCCTTATATTTTAAATTTATCCTCGTCTTTCTCTTTGTGAGGGCAATTAAAACTCTTATGAAAAAGAATTGAGTGGAACATTTTTAAAATTAGTTGCAATGAAATGTTTTTGGGAAGTGATATAAATTATATAAGATATCCGTGAAATTAGAATCATCCACTCATGTTCAGTTCACGAAATGAGATGCCGAATAGCCATCTGGTCTTTTATGTTTTACTCTTACAATTATTATTATGCAAGTGCATCATTCTCTTTTTTTTTCCTTAAGAGACAGTATGAATTGTTAGAAGCTGGAGTTCTACATGCAATCCTCCTGTTGTTTCAGATGGTTGTTGCCAATCTCAAACAATTGCAGTTTCTTCATAGGCTCTGTGTGAATGTGGTGGAGTTATTATGCACTTTATAAAAAGACAGAATCATGTAGTGGATAGTCCTAAGAAGCCTTGTCTACAGTGTTTACCGAGTCTAAACAGTGCTTGTCATAGTTATCTAATGGAGGAATTGCAACTGAATGATAACTTCTCCATCTTTGCTGAAATGTAATTGCTTGTTGTTGTTGATTGTAAAAGTTGAGATGTACACTCACACATCCTCCTCAAGACAACTGAATGCAGTGCAAACCCAGCTAGCCCAAAACATCCAGAATCCTCACAATCTTTTTTTTTCTCCAAAGGAGTCACAAGCTCCAGGCATATCATATGCAAACTTACTGAAATCATTCCCTATTAGACCCCATTTAGGCATGAGAAACATCCTTAAGGCTCCATGCCAGAACGTCAGTGAAAATTACTTACTAACACTGACAGTTTTAACATCAATCATTTATCAGTTTATCTGTTATCATTTAAGAGAATAGAAAAATAAATGTTCACATTTTTTTTGCTGTGTTTAGTCTGCTTGATTCCAAGACTGTGTGTAGACTAAGGGACAGCACTCCAGAGTAAATATGTTCATATGTTGTATGTGTAATGTTGTGTGATGTTGTGTAAAGTTTGTGCTACACCAAAGAGCTGCATGCAGATTTGGGATGGTGATAGCTGAATTGGATGATTTGATAGAGATTCTTCTATGGAACTTTGGTGGGAGTATTTCTGGCCCGTCTCCTCCTGCAGCTTTCCAGAGCTGCCTTTTGAAGACAGATGGGGAAGAACAGCCACAGCAGTTTGAAATGACTACTTGAAACACAAACAAGTGTCACTGTGACAAAGAATGAAAACAGTTTAACTTATCTGACCGATGAAAGGTTGTTGTGTTGACCTTTGAATTCTGTGTCATGTCAGATTAGTGAGATCAGTAGGAAGTATGACAGCATGAAGACAACACTGGCATTTCACTGCTGAACAGTCCTCAGGATGTTTTGAAAAAAGTAGAGGTGCTGTTGGTGGCCTGGCACAGAGTGGAGCTGCCATTGGTGGGCTGATACAAAGAAGAGATTCCATTGGTAGACTGGTACTAAGCACAGCTGCCATTGGTACAAAGCAGAGATGATTTTATTCTAATAACGTTGCCCTTAATCACTGCAGATTTTTGCTAAATAGATATTGCTATGGCTTGTCTAGATAAACCTTTATTAAACTACCCTGGGTCATGTGATACACTATAAAGACCAAATGGAAAAGTGAAAGAAATCTGCTTAAGTGCATCCTAAGGGTTTGTACAATAAAACACTGCATTAACAAAACACTGAGGACTTTCATTCACAGATTAAATATCTGTGTACTGATCTGTTTTCAGTCGTGCCCCAGAGCAGCTGGCTCTAAAACAGCCATGACCGTTTCAGGCTTGTCTTGCATAAATCTCTATTTCAGATTATTCAGCTGGCAAATGGGTAATGTCAATGTGCTAAGTTTGCACCCTGTTTAAAATCTGCTGTGTCTTTCACCATGCTATGCTGTCTGGTTGGCAAGTTTGTTTCAGTCTAAAGTCTTTGCTGCAGGAAGTGTTTCTGAAGATGTGTAGGGAAGGAGAGGGCAGACTCACTGCTCATGCACCTTAACCTGCAAATTCCAGCAACCCCTTTAAACTTCATTTGAGCCTAAGCTGAGTAAGACTGTGTCATTTGTCACTTAGATGAAATAGTTCATTTACATTGTTCATGTACCGTGCGCTGGATTTTCATGAATGTCAGAGAAGCCCAAAGTCTGTACCAGAGACACCTCTCAGTCTGAAAAAGAATGCCAAATTAAACACTGAGCCAATGTGAGTCTTTGGTGAGTCTGACATTAAACACTGAGCCAATGTGAGTCTTTGGTAAGTCTGACATTAAACACTGAGCCAATGTGAGTCTTTGGTGAGTCTGACATTAAACACTGAGCCAATGTGAGTCTTTGGTGAGTCTGACATTAAACACTGAGCCAATGTCTGTGAGTTTAGCCAAGGTCTGAGTCCTATAATGAGTCTTTGGTGAGTCTGATTCAGAGAAAGTCTTTGGGTCTAAACACTGAGCCAATGAGTCAGTCTGTTTGAGCCAATGTGAGTCTTTGGTGAGTCTGACATTAAACACTGAGCCAATGTGAGTCTTTGGTGAGTCTGACATTACTCTGCATGTCTGTTTTAACAGTGATATTCAGCTCTTATGTCAGGTTTCCTGTTGTTTAAAGCCACGTCTAACAGTGATATTCCAGCTCTCAGTTCCTTTTCTTGATGTTATTTTAAGAACTACCTAAATAGTTTGATTGGTCAGTCTTGATAGCCTGTATTATTCTTTCAAAGAAAAATATACCTTGGCCACAAAACAATGTAATCACATCTGACATCCTGTGTTAGATGAAATCAGTGGATTCCTTTGGTCACACAGTAATGCTGTAATGAGGAACGTGCTCACTGTAAGGCCCTGATGGGTGTTGGCTTTGTGGGAACGTGCATTTGCTTTTAAAGGAACCTTAAGAAAGGTGTGTGTTTGGCAGAGGACCAAAGCACCATTCAGTTTCTGCTCTAGGACTCAGTCAAGATTTATGACCGTAACTTTCAGTTAGTGTGCTCTTTTATTTATTAACGTCTGATACAGTGGTTAGATATGTAGGATCTCACACAGTGTACGACTTTACATGTGTAAAACATGTGGAAGAAAACTCTTAACTTATGAGTTGAGGAAAAATGGTTTTAACTAAGGATTATAATGTTTAAGTATGGATTAATTAAATGCTCCTGGTATATTAGGTATGTTTGTAACAGAACATTTGGCTGGTTAATGGTTAATGGTTAAAATATTATCTGCTCAAATGAGCTGTGTGTGTGTGTGTGTGTATATATATATATATATATATTTTTTTTTTTTTTTTTTTACCTGACAGAAGGTGAACAGGCAAACTCCAGCCAGGTATTTGGTTTATCCTGGATGGCTGGGCGTGTGCTTGTCATGTGACTAATTTGCTGTGTGTTTACTGGATGATAAACAGAACAAACACATATGGGGTGCGCAGTGGTCTGTGGAGAACACTACAGATGAAAGATCTCTTCTAATCTGTGATGCATAACATACAGACATCTACCAGCATGCAGAAAAGATGGAAAGAAACTACGTTTTCTGCAGGAAAAGATCAAGCTCAGTCGGGCCTTTGGTAGCATGGCGTACGCAGGTGCTGCCCTGTCAATAATATGTATAAAAGTGTCTGGAATACATCGGCCGCTCTAAGCAGCTGATACGCTGACCAGACATTTTCTTGTAAAGGCTTCACATGCATCAGCCTGCTAATAACCACACTTCTAGAGTGTTTTCTAAAAGCGGAAAGAGTGAAATATGGCAAAACGTGATATATGAGTGTGAAGAGGAGAAGAAAAAAAAAAGTGATGAAATGAAAACTTGGGTGTGTAAACATTTGATCTGCGTACTAGAGTGAATCTTAAGTTCAGTATCATCACTGTTTCCAAGCTAATCTTCATTTTCACTGTTTTGGGAAGTTCCTCGTGATTAATGTTCTTTATGGGCTGAGCTGGAAGCACACGGAGGCCTGACACACCCTGGATGATGCTGTGGCTGTGTGTGGATCAGCTCTGGGCTGTGGGGAACGAAGGCATCAAGGAAGCATCACTGTCTGGTCCATAACTATGACATCATAACTATGACCCTGACAAAATGCTGTCTCCGTTGTGTTGTGTTGTATTATGCCACAGTGATATCTTCCCCTCTCTGATTTGTGGATGACTGCTGTAGTTATATTCTCTCCACTGATTGGTTAGTTGATGAGTATTGTGTGTGTTCTCTCCTCAGGTTGGTTGATGACCGCTGTGTGGTGGAGCCAGCAGCAGGAGATCTGGACAACCCCCCAAAGAAGTTCAGAGGTGAGCCCCTTTATATTTTCCTATCAAAACTTTGGAGGGCTGCAGTGTCTTCAGGTTAAAGGATTACTATTACAGACTATTAGGGTCCCCATGCAGACTGACCTGTATCTGAGCAATCCCAGCACAGCATGGCTATCCAATCCCAGGGCAGCATGGCTATCCAATCCCAGCGCAGCATGGCTATCCAATCCAAGCACTGCATGGCTATCCAAACCCAGCACAGCATGGCTATCCAATGCAGCATGGTATCAATCCCCCATGGCTATCCAATCCCAGGGCAGCATGGCTATCCAATCCCAGGGCAGCATGGCTATCCAATCCCAGCGCAGCATGGCTGTCCAATCCCAGGGCAGCATGGCTATCCAATCCCAGGGCAGCATGGCTGTTCAATCCCAGCGCAGCATTGCTGTCCAATCCAAGCACTGCATGGCTATCCAATCCCAGGGCAGCATGGCTATCCAATCCCAGGGCAGCATGGCTATCCAATCCCAGCGCAGCATGGCTGTTCAATCCCAGCGCAGCATGGCTGTCCAATCCCAGCACAGCATGGCTATCCAATCCCAGGGCAGCATGGCTATCCAATCCCAGCGCAGCATGGATTCCAATCCCAGTGCAGCAAGGCTGTCCAGTCCCAGTGCAGCCCTGAATCACAGAGTGGGTGGAAACTCTTCAGATGGAGATAGCTCAGAGTTATTTTTGCCCGCTGCTCTCCTGGGTTTCAAAGTCAGAGACTTTCAGTCAAATCCAGGCCATGAAAATTCCACACAGTTTTCAACCTACCTGCCCGTCAGAAGCAGCATCAGTTTCTCCTCAGGCTCTTCAACCCCTTTTTAATTTGGTGTTGCTGTTAAACTCGGGCGACATTCAGATATCAGGAGGTATGGAAATTTAGGTAGCAACTTTCCGCAGAGCTTGTTGAGTGGTAGCAAATTGGATGAGAACAAAAGTGACAGCCACTGACCTGAGTTCAGTGGTAATGTGTTGGGAGTGTTTTTAACCTGTGGATAATGGCAGTAATGATGAAAGTGATGAATCTGTCACTAATCCCAATGTTTTTCTTCTTCTAAATGAGCTTTAATTTGCTAACATAAATCACAGTAGAGCGGTCTAAATTTAGCACTGTGCCAGTACAGTGAAGGTTACCGAATGGCTGTAGAGAATATGTTATCTTAGCATTCTCAGCGCAATAGTATTTCCTTAGGTCAACATTTGCTAATCCATAATTGTATATTGTTAAAGGCAAATACAATATTTGCCATATACAGACATGCAAATTTAAAACCTCAGTCCTAGAACAGTTTGAGTTGTTTAGCTTTGATTGATAAGTGTTATCTGTCCACAGTGACTCAGGTAATGGGCCCTGTGAATGGGGTGCTCAGTCCAAACAGCACAGAAGCTGCTTCTCTGATAAGCGCTTTTCCATCACTTCAGGTTGTTCACAGTTGCCCTGAAACAGGAAAGCCCAGAGAGAGCAGATGAGAGGACAGTGAAGGTCAATATTTACCTGATTCTGTACCACAGAGAGGAGAAAGAGATGGAGACAGGCTAATGTACCCGCTACTGTAGCAGCATAGTGGGGGATAGAGATGGGGACAGGCTAATGTACCCGCTACTGTAGCAGACTGGGGGATAGAGATGGAGACAGGCTAATGTACCCGCTACTGTAGCACACTGGGGGATAGAGATGGAGACAGGCTAATGTACCCGCTACTGTAGCAGAGTGGGGGATAGAGATGGGGACAGGCTAATGTACCCGCTACTGTAGCACACTGGGGGATAGAGATGGGGACAGGCTAATGTACCCGCTACTGTAGCAGGCTGGGGGATAGAGATGGGGACAGGCTAATGTACCCGCTACTGTAGCAGACTGGGGGATAGAGATGGGGACAGGCTAATGTACCCGCTACTGTAGCAGACTGGGGGATAGAGATGGGGACAGGCTAATGTACCCACTACTGTAGCAGACTGGGATAGAGATGGGGACAGGCTAATGTACCCGCTACCGTAGCAGGCTGGGGGATAGAGATGGGGACAGGCTAATGTACCCGCCACTGTAGCAGACTGGGGGATAGAGATGGGGACAGGCCAATGTACCCGCTACTGTAGCAGACTGGGGGATAGAGATGGGGACAGGCTAATGTACCCACTACTGTAGCAGACTGGGATAGAGATGGGGACAGGCTAATGTACCCGCTACTGTAGCAGGCTGGGGGATAGAGATGGGGACAGGCTAATGTACCCGCCACTGTAGCAGACTGGGGGATAAAGATGGAGACAGGCTAATGTACCCGCCACTGTAGCAGACTGGGGGATAGAGATGGGGAGAGGCTAATGTACCCGCTACTGTAGCAGACTGGGGGATAGAGATGGAGAACTAGAGATTTTGTGTTGCTGCTGTATGAGAGCTCAAAATAATTTACCTTTAGCATCAATGTGGCAGTTACATCATGTGACCATGTAATCTATCACCAATTAAAATGAATGCATATGTATTGATTTCCTTTAAAATGCTCAGCTAATTTTTTCCCTCTGTGCTCTCTCCATCCTCAGACTGTCTGTTCAAGGTCTATCCTATGAATCGATACTCCGCCCAGAAGCAGTTCTGGAAAGCAAAGCAGGCCAAGCATGAGAAAGACAAGATTGCCGACGTGGTGCTACTGCAGAAACTCCAGGTAAAGGATGAGCGGCCACACAAATATATCAGTGTAAATGAGCATCTCAGTGTTGTTCTGGGGTGTAAATGAGTATCTCAGTGTTGTTCTGGGGTGTAAATGAGTATCAGTGTTGTTCTGGGGTGTAAATGAGTATCAGTGTTGTTCTGGGGTGTAAATGAGTATCTCATTGTAAATGAGTATCTCAGTGTTATTCTGGGGTGTAAATGAGTATCAGTGTTGTTCTGGGGTGTAAATGAGTATCAGTGTTGTTCTGGGGTGTAATTGAGTATCTCAGTGTTGTTCTCAGTGTTGTTCAGTGTTATTCTCAGTGTAAATGAGTTGTCTGGGGTGTAATTGAGTATCTCAGTGTTGTTCTCTAGTGTAAATGAGTGTCTTGGCACCGTACTTTGGTGTAAATGAGTATCTCGGAGTCATACTCTGGTGTTGGTGTTCTCTGTTCTGCAGCACGCGGCCAACCTGGAGCAGACGCAGAACGAGGCGGAGAATAAGAAGGTGCATGGAGATGTGGTGAAATATGGCAGCGTCATCCAGGTACTGATCTCACCTGCACACCTGTGTGCACCTGTGCAGAGCGAACTCACTCACCTGTACACACCTGGGCAGTATGAACACACAATTATGCAGAGGAAACAAACACACCTGTGCTACAAAATTGAACTCACCTGAATATATGTCTCCAGAATGAACAAAGGTAACTGTGTATAAATTTGCAACATGAATTCACACACCTGTATACACCTGTGCAACATATATGTGCACCTGTACAACATGAACACATACCTGTGCAGCTTTGTTCAAAGAAAAACAAACACATGATGCTGTTTTTCACCCCAAAGCACACATCCCTTTGTAGGGATTGGTCACATATCATTTCACATTTTTGTTTTTTATTTGATGAATCACTTTTTCACGTTCTGCTTCGCATGCATTTATTTCAGCTGTGCTTGGACCAGAATAATAAACATTTATCACGTGTCAGACAGTAACATGTACAGGCAGTCCAGGGCAGTGCCTGATGGGTGCTAACATAAACATCACTGCGTTCCCAGCTGTAATTTACTCCACACTCTGCCATTTCACATGTGACTGAAGGAGACGGGACAGGAACTCAGTACAGGACGGGCAGAATACAGGCCCATATCTTAAACCCAATCAAACGCATGTAGGCTCTTTAAGGGCTTATGCAATTCTGTTAAACAGACTTTATACTACAGCAACATCATCTTTTAGCAAACCTTTTCTTTGGAATGTGTTCATTTCAATCAAAAGTAGAAGAGCAAAACGCCCTTAAAGAGACTGAAGCTGTTTTGACTGGACTCTGCCTCTGGTCTGTCTGCTATTGCTTTCGCTTGTTTTGTAAGAACAATGAGCAGCGCTGCTTTTGATCTTCTCCTGCCGGCACACACCGAAACTCAGTCTCCAGGATGCCATTTCTACATGTCTCAGCAAGGAATGCCGCCATAACAACCATAGGGCCGTAGATACGGAGAGATACCAAATATACGGGTATAGATGGCTTTATTTCTGTGTTTATGTTGCATCAGAACATCCACTGAAAAATAGTTTAATAAAGTCCAGATGAATATACCAAATACAATGACTGTTCAGCCCATGCAATTTTCCCACGAAGGTTTTTAAATGAGATTTGAGTTCCTCAGGCTGGTTATCTGCGCTGAGCGCTTTTGTGCTGGTTGTCTGAAGGCTGTCTCAGTGTCGGTGTAACCAGGTCAGGTGCGGCTGGCGCTGAGTCACTGCTGTGAGGTGAGGTCAGAGCCATTCTGAATGAGGCACTTTTACTGAGAGCTGCAGGTGTGCTCTGAGTCAGCTTTACTCCATAAGGCACTGTGGGCAGCCCCGTCACACTCCAGAGCTCCCCTGTGTGAGTGCAGAATGGCCAGGGTGGGAGCAGCACCGTGGGCAGCCCCGTCACACTCCAGAGCTCCCCTGTGTGAGTGCAGAATGGCCAGGGTGGGTGCAGCTCCATGGCCCAGCCCTGAAGCTCAGCCATACTGCAGCCTTTATCAAACTGCTGAAGGATATGGGCCATTCCGTGTCAGATCTGGAAAGTGGTTGCAGCACCATCTCAGATTTTGTTCAAAGTTTGTCTATTATAATGTTTGATCCCAAAACTAAGGCCTGTAAAATATTTCTGTTCAATTCCAATGTTTTCATATGTTTTGGCCCTTGATATTTTTTAATTTTTACACTCTCAAAAACTCCTTATCTGGGAAGCCATGTTTCGGCATTAATAGCTGGAAAAGTGTTCTTCCTCGCCTCATCAAACGTAGGATGGAAGGTGAACATGTTCTCAGTATGACTGAACCATTAAAATTTTGTACTGCATGCCTATAGATTTTCTGTAAGGCCCTAGATTTGGGAAAACAGTGCAAAAGTCCTAAACAAGAGTGATATTGAGGGTATTATAACTCCATTTTTTTCACCCATATGGTATCAATCATTATTTTTTCTTCAAATACAATCTTTTATTAATTCTGTGCCAATATTTGAGGTCTACCACTAATGGACATGAAGATGGCAGAAAAAAATAAAATGGTATGCAGTCCAAGCTTTGAATGGTTTTGGCACACAGAAAACACGTTTATCTTCCATCCTCCAAAGTTTGTTGAGGAACAAAACCTGTCAGGATATTAATTCCCAAACATGGCTTCCCACATAAGGCATTTTTTAGGCTGTAAAAAGGAAATCACATCACGGGCTGAAAAAAATATGAAAACATGATTTGAACAGAAATATTTACATGCCTTGGTTTTGGGACCAATTTATGATATAGACAATATTTATTTGTAATCAATCTTGATTTGTAATATTGTGATATGTATGTATGTATTTAACATTTATTGAAGGTTATGTGTATGATTTTTAACATCTTGGAACGTTACTAACATTCATGTATTTCTCCATTTACACTTTGTGTCTTATTTTTTTTTTTGTTAATCTAACTAGGGATGGGATTTGAAAACTAGCAATAGCTATAATCTCTGACTGCAGAACGTGAGCTATGTGAACCTGGAGTAAACTGGCAGTAATGATGCTATGTCTCTTGGTATTATCCCTACTCAAATAAAGATTAAATAAAATAAATAATAAACTGTAGACACCGAGGCCCTCCAGGACTGGAGTTAAACCTCCAGACAGTGTTGTCCTCCAAAATACAAGCCAGTTTCATTATCGGTATATCCAGGTAGTTTATTTAACCCAAGTTTAAGGTGACTTGTGGACTGAGTGAGCTGCCACTGACAGGTGGTTTGCGGTAGAACTCAGCGTCTCCTCTTCTCAGTGGAAGCCTCCTGCTCCTTTAATATTTGCTCAGGAGTGGTTTATTTGAAGGCAAACCTGGCTGGCCTGTGGAACTGGGCTCTGGCTGAGGGTGGGTCTTTTGGGGGCCTGTAGGACAGGATGCTGGGTGCTGTGGGCAAGGGGTAGGCTCAGGGCGTGAGTAGGGTTGCTCGGGGGTCAATGCGATAGGGTGTGGGGTATGGATGGGTTTGGGCTGTGGGCGGGGTCTCTTAGAGATGGGTGGGACATAGTTCTGGCTGTGGGCGGGGTCTCTTAGAGGTGGGTGGGACATAGTTCTTGCTGTGGTTGGAGGCACTCAGGGATCGATGCGATAGGGTGTGGGGTATGGATGGGTTTGGGCTGTGGGCGGGGTCTCTTAGAGGTGGGTGGGACATAGTTCTGGCTGTGGGTGGAGGCACTCAGGGATCGATGCGATAGGGTGTGGGGTATGGATGGGTTTGAGCTGTGGGCAGGGTCTCTTAGAGGTGGGTGGGACATAGTTCTTGCTGTGGTTGGAGGCACTCAGGGGTCGATGCGATAGGGTACGGGGTATGGATGGGTTTGGGCTGTGGGCGGGGTCTCTTAGAGGTCTAGGGGTAGAGCAGGGAGGGCACAGAGGTGGCACAGGGAGGATGTTGAGGCAGGTTTTATCTCTATCCATTACTCTGCCACAGTCTGCTAATTAGCAGCTACATCATACTGGATCACAGGGTGACTTTGGCAGAACTGGGGGGTGCAGGTGGAGAGTAGTTAAGGGTAAATTCTGAACTGTATTAAGAAATAACAGCTCCAGGCTTGACACTGTAGACTGTTGGTAAAGGAAGAGCCTAGCTGGGCTTGTTGCTGTTCGTATGTATTGTTATGTTCTTACATTTGTATTAGACGACAGTAAAATGGGTCATGCAGACACACAGCAGGCTTTAGCTGTTAAATCTGACCTCATCATGAAATGTAGCTGAGGGGTCAGATGACATAATGATTGGCTGACTGTTGCTCCAGCAACGGGGCGAATTTTAGCTTTGATAACTGGCTGCAGGGCTCAGCGGTCGGTGGTTTGGCCTAACCTGGGCAAGGTTCAGCAGCGGTCAGTGGTTTGGCCTAACCTGGACGGGGCCGTCTGTGGTTATCTGGGTATCTGGCTGCGGACACAACTTCATAAGTGCTTCCTGTGCTGATGGAGCTCAGCCAAGATAAATGCAGGCCGAAGAGTCGGTTCAGCTGGTTAATCCGCACACTGTTCTCTAAATGTGCTCTGAATAAAACAGTGCAAACTTTGACAAACTTTTATTTCTGGCATTTAATATGAATATCCAGTTTGTCAGAGCCTGTGAAGTGATCTTTTGCTCACCCTAATCTGTAGATTTAGCTGCCAGATAAAACCTCATGGCCGTTCCGCCAAGATTGTACAACCAACATAAGCAGCAGAAACAGCCAATAGGAATGCTCATTTCAGGGTTGGCCCATCCTTGCTGTTGCACTTGAACCTCCATAAGTACCTGCATGTCATCATTATCCCTCTGTATGAAGAATAATAAGTACCTGCATGTAGTCTTAGCTCCTCAATTTGAAGAGTAACAAGTACCTGTGTGTTGTAGCTCCTGCATATGAAGAGTAATAAGTACCTGTGTGTTGTAGCTCCTGCATATGAAGAGTAATAAGTACCTGACGGTGAACAAACGGCTGCCGGCCCTGCTGGAGAAGAATGCCATGCGGGTGACTCTGGACGGGACTGGGAATGAGGGGTCCTGGCTCTTCATCCAGCCCTTCTGGAAGCTGCGAGCCAATGGAGACAATGTGAGATTCAGCACAGAAATGACACATATTCACACACACATTCATACATGCAAACATGTACACATACACGCATGCAAAAACACGCAAATGCAGACGTATGCACACACAAACAAACGCACCTGCGTTCACACACATAAATACATAACACATACACATTTAACTGTGAATTAGCTCAGGGATGCTCTCCTTGAACCCCAAGTGCTGCTTGTCCTGTAAGTGTTTGAAATGTAGTCCTAATCCCAGTCTGAAACAGTATCAGTGTGCAGCGCATGCGTTTGAGACAGCGAGGACGTACTTCACAGCTTGCTGGTTTCTGCAGTCGGGCGTGTGGCTAGGGGTGAAGCACAGAGAGCTCACTGTCACCCCCCCAGGAATGTGCGGGGGCAGAGGCACCCACTGCAGGCTCTGACACACAGTCACTGCCTGACGCAGATGGCCCGTCCCCTCACTCATCAGGAAACGCTCCTGATCCCACAGCACCCTGTCTATGAAGTGATTTCATCTGTATATTTTCATAAACTCCGTTCATACACTCATACATGTGTGTGCTTTACTCACCCCCTTATGCAACATGCTAATGACAAATTAACATTCCTAAGGTTGCCATACCAGCATACATGCACAGTCAGTTAAAGACATTGGTTTAAATGTTATGTCTATGCTTCTGCTTCAGAATAACAGCTGTAGAGTAATGTGGAACATGGTAACTGTATGTTAACATGGTACATCCGGATTCCGGATGTCCTTTTAATAACTAAATATGGGTAGCAGTAGGATGAGGAACTGGTTTGGTCACAGTGGGGCCCCTACCTGCTCAGTACACTACTCACACACTCACACACGCATGCATATATGTACACACATACTGCCTACACACACACACGCACATATACCCACATACGGGCTACACATACACACACCCACATACTGTGGACCACACACACCCACACACACACACACACACACACTCACCTCTCACATCATGTATCACCAGGGTTTACTTTTATTCATCCTTTGCTCTGTACTTCTTTTTAAACACTATATTTTTATTTCTCAAACCTCATTTAATTCCTGTATTTTTCAAGGAAAAATGAATTACAGTACGAGCATGGAATAACACAAAACAAAAACACAAATTACCTGATTCGTCCTGATTAGATTTCAGCAACATTCAAGCTTGTAACGCTACAAAAACAAAATTTATGATGTTTAAAGAACTATGTAATTCCATGTGGTGAAATCACAGACAAACACACTGACAAACGGAAGCTTCTGTTGTTGTTTGAGTCACAGTCTGTATCGTCTCTGGCTGAGTGATGAATATGCTCCATTAGCGTAGCAGTGACGGTGCGATCTAGCTCTGACTGTCCTGTGAGCATAGCTAACCCACATACTCATCAATCTTTGTTTTGTTTTAATGTGCTCATCAGTCTACGGAAGTCTACAATTGAAACCAAACACTGAGTGCTATTTCATTGTGAAATCAAGTATTGAATGCACATTGAAATTAGACAGCATACCCACATTTTTACACGTGACTGCATGATATGATTGCCTTTTAAATATTATGTAGTGGGGTGTAATTTACTCAATTTCCCATCATGCTTTGCTGCAGGTGGTGGTGGGGGATAAAGTGATATTAAACCCAGTAAATGCAGGCCAGCCCCTCCATGCCAGTAACTACGAGCTGTCTGACCACCCAGGATGTAAAGAGGTGAGTTACTGTCCTGCCCAGTGGCTTGGTCTGTGCACTGAACAGACACTGAAACCTGCAGACACTGCGGGCCCCCAGGACTGGAGTTAAACCTGCAGACACTGCGGCCCTCCAGGACTGGAACCTGCAGACAGGACTGGGAGTTAAACCTGCAGACACTGCGGCCCTCCAGGACTGGAGTTAAACCTGCAGACACTGTGGCCCTCAGGACTGGAGTTAAACCTGCAGACACTGCAGCCCTCCAGGACTGGAGTTAAACCTGCAGACACTGCGGCTCTCCAGGACTGGAGTTAAACCTGCAGACTCTGCAGCCCTCCAGGACTGGAGTTAAACTGGAGTTAAACCTGCAGACACTGCAGGCCCTCCAGGACTGGAGTTAAACCTGCAGACACTGCAGCCCTCCAGGACTGGAGTTAAACCTGCAGACACTGTGACCCTCCAGGACTGGAGTTAAACCTGCAGACACTGCGGCCCTCCAGGACTGGAGTTAAACCTGCAGACATTGCAGGCCCTCCAGGACTGGAGTTAAACCTGCAGACTGGAGTTAAACTGCAGCCCTCCAGGACTGGAGTTAAACCTGCAGACACTGGCCCTCCAGGACTGGAGTTAAACCTGCAGACACTGCAGCCCTCCAGGACTGGAGTTAAACCTGCAGACACTGCAGGACTGGAGGCCCTGCGGCCCCAGGACTGGAGTTAAACCTGCAGACACTGCGGCCCTCCAGGACTGGAGTTAAACCTGCAGACACTATGGCCCTCCAGTTATATGATTAAATCATTGTTGCTGTCTGTTGTAATGCTGAAGACTCCACGTAATCTTTGTTCATTCTGTAAACCTATTGGGTTCACTTTTGTAAGTTATACGTGATAAGAACTGAACGCCTGGCTGTACATGTCGTACAGGTATTTGGTCTCCACTGTTCTTCCGCACACTGGTGGTAGACAGTATCAGAATAAAAACAAAGTCAAAAAGCAAGTTTTATTACCCTGTGCTAATGCAACCCTGAATGTATCATATGCTCAAACAAAAGCACAGTTCACTGCCTGTCCTTGAGGGGATAGCCCTGACACACACGTTTCTGACTCCAGAAGAGGTTACATTCAGCTTTTGTAAAGACCTATTCAGACTGGATCCTGAAATATTGATGGTACTCTAAACTTTTCCCCCGCAGCGTGTCAGTATCTCAGCGGTAGCAAAGCGTGTAAACTAAGATGGATAAGCTCATGAAAGTTCCATGAACTCAGTGCACTCTTACAGCATCAGTGTGTGTTTGTGTCTCCCCCTGCAGGTCAACTCTGTGAATGGCAACACTAGCTGGAAGATCAACCTGTTCATGATGTTCAGTGACCACAGGGATGAAGTATTGAAAGGGGTGAGTGCAATCTGCTGTGATTGACCTTAGCGTCACCATGGCCACGCTCAGCATCATTTTAGTCACCATGGTGATCCTCTTCATCATATTCAGGTTTAGATGCTCAATATGTACAGGACCGCAATGTGCAACATTTAATGAGAATAATCTTCCCGACTTTGATGTTGTCAGGGAATGCAGGTTTGATGTTGCAGGTTATGATGCTGATGCTGATGTTTGCATCGTCCCTCAGGGTGACGTGGTGCGACTGTTCCATGCAGAGCAGGAGAAGTTCCTGACATGTGATGAGTACAAGTCTAAACTGCACGTGTTTCTGCGCACCACGCTGAGACAGTCCGCCACCTCCGCCACCAGCTCCAATGCATTATGGGAAGTAGAGGTGAGCTCTCAAAGCAACAGGACTGCACAGGGATCAGGTTTACATGCTTTTGTGTTTGTGTGAACATATCGGTAAATGACAGTGTGTGATTGTGTGAGTGTATGTGTGTGCACACGTGTGTGTATGGCTATGTGCAGGCTTCATAGTCTAAGTGTGTGAGTGTGTGAATGTTGGAGTCTGTGTGAGGGAAGTCTTGTGGTTAGGAAAGTTACAGGATTAGGTGTTGTCTGTTCTGTTGGTCAGTAATGTGATGGGTCAGTGATTAGCTGGTGTTCTGGTCAGGTGGTACATCATGACCCGTGTCGAGGAGGAGCAGGACACTGGAACAGCCTGTACCGTTTCAAACACCTGGCAACCGGACACTACCTGGCAGCTGAGGTAATCTGAAACATACATACACATACAAAACTCTCACTACCTGCACTGTATCAGCCAATAAAAATTGTATTATTTTTCTCAGAGTATTTCTGATCTTTGATTGTTTTCCTTTTTAGGAAAACCCAGGTTACAAAGGGGATAGTGCTGAAATGCAGACTGCTGTGAGTAGAGAGCACATATATTTAGCATTTAACATTTACCATTTTAGAAACCAGTTAGCTAAGAACTGGGAGCCAAGGCAAGACCATAGCCCTTAAACAGACAAGCTTAGATCATTGCTTCATGTTTGTTAAACATACAGTGCTAAGACCAGTGTTAATGCTAGGATCTCTGCCCCTTTTAGATGGAAAGTGGACGGAGCAACAAGAGGAATTTAGGAGAGAGGGTGAAGTATAAGCTAGTGGCTGTACCCCATGGGAATGACATTGCCTCTCTGTTTGAGTTGGACCCGACTACCCTGCAGAAAACTGACTCCTTTGTGCCCAGGTATTCCCCCTTCCCTGCAGTTACATGTCATCAAAATCAGCTGCTACTGTGACATCACAGTGGAAAACAAAAGCCTCTGTGACATCACTCTCCTAAACAGGGGTTTTTATTACATCACACTGACAAACAACAGCCATTGTTACATCACAGTCCCAACCAACAACCACTGTGATATCACAGAACCAGAACTGACTATGACATCACTCTCCCAAACAGCAGCCAATGTAATGTTATTCTTGCACATGTGATCACACATTTATTTTCCTGAATGAAATGTTAAATTTGTAAATATATAACCTTGTTGTTATCTTTAAAGTTGCCATACAGAAGTTCTCTATACAGTAGAGAACATACCGTAGTAGATAAAAATCCAGAGGGCAAAGTACCGGTATTATTTCAGCTGAAGTTAGTTGAACAAAATAATATAGAGCCCATTAAGACAAGACAAGAAAAGAGTCAGTGTTGGGTTGGCTGGGTTGATAAACTGATCCATCGTTTCTGCAGGAACTCGTACGTACGCCTCCGCCACCTGTGCACTAACACCTGGATCCAGAGCACCAACGTGCCCATCGATATCGATGAGGAAAGACCCATCAGGCTTATGGTACGAACCTGTCCAATACAGCCCCCCTACTCTAAAATACAGCCCCATACTGTTCAACACAGCCTTCACTGCCAAATACAGCCCCCAGTGCCAAATACAGCCCCCTACTCTACAATGTATCCCTGATGCAAAATGCTGCCCGCCTGCCATCCAGAAAAACACTCTGCCAAGCACAGCCCCCCAACTGTCAAGAAATGAGGAAAATGTGCATTTTACATTAGACAAGTTTGAAGTCACATGGTGTTTGATTAACTTTATTGGAACATTAACAGTGCACAGCTGATGATGCAAGCTTTCTCTTCAATGTATAAGAGCGCAAAAATGTAAACAAGGCTGTTTTACAACATTGAACGTTGTACATACATGTTTTTACTGTCTGTATGTTAAATGCTGGAATGGACTCTTTTGCATGTCTGCTGTAATCTGCTGTAATGTCTGCTGTAATTTCTCGTTCGTCTTTTCAGCTGGGCACCTGTCCAACCAAAGAGGATAAGGAAGCCTTTGCCATAGTGTCGGTGCCCGTGATGGAGATCCGAGACCTGGACTTTGCCAACGACGCCAGCGCGATGCTCAGCACTGTGGTGGACAGGTTCAACGAAGGCTTCATCAGCCAGAACGACCGGAGGTGTGTAGCTACCACAGCCAGAACTACAGGAAGTACCTAGCTAAGGCAGCCAGAGCTACAGGAAGTATGTAACTAAGGCATCCAGAACTACAGGAAGTGTGTAGCTACAGCATCCAGAACTACAAAAAATAGTTCAAGGTCTCAGTGTATTACTGTGTCGCTGAGACCGGAGCTCTCTGTCTAAGTGTGTCAGTGAACTCTGAGTTCAGTGGCTCAGTGTTTCAGTGCGTGTAGGCTATACCGAGGTAGCAGGGCAGGTTGTGAGCATTAGACCTCACACTGGTGTGAAACTCTTCCCTCCCTCTCCGCAGGTTTGCCATCAAGCTGATGGAGGACTTGGTGTTCTTTGTGGTGGACACGGCCAACAGCGGCCAGCCTGTCCTTGAGGTGGTGATGACCAAGCCCAACCGCGAGAGACAGAAGCTCATGCGCGAGCAGAACATACTCAAACAGGTCATTTATCTGAATTAAAAATAAAAATGTAAAGAAATTTAAATTACTTTGAAAAATGACAGCAAAACCCGACTATTAATTAACATTAGACCTGCAAGCTTTGTTACATAGTATTCTTAATAAAATTAATTAGTCACATGGCCTCTCTGAGCTGGCCCCCGGCGTGACCGAGCAGACCAGTGAAGCCTCTGCCATAATGCACAGGATGAGCTGTAATGCTTGTGTTGCAAAGTGTGATTTCATTACTGTGGCCATGCTGAGCTCTGCCCCCCTGCCCCCCAGGTGTTTGGTATTCTGAAAGCTCCGTTTAAGGATAAGGGTGCGGACGGGCCGCTGCTGAGGCTGGAGGAGCTGAGTGACCAGAAGAACGCTCCGTACCAGTACATGTTCCGCCTCTGCTACCGCGTCCTGCGCCACTCCCAGGAGGACTACCGCAAGAACCAGGTACAGCGCCCTCTGCTGGCTGCTGAGTAACATTACAGAATCAGCCACTGCAGTGCCCTTCCACTATCATCACAGCGCCTCCTGCTGTTCACTACCTTAGGTTACAGCTCCACCTTACAGCTCCCCTTAGTAGCATCGCCGAGTCATATGTCACCAGGGGTACAACAGCAATACTTGGGGAGTCAAACCTGCAACCTCTAAATTACAGGAACATTTTCTCACACTACACTGTTGCTCATTCTCACAAAATGCTAGAATCAAGTGTCCCTTGCTGAAACTTCTCTCAAACATTTCCATAAGAATAGCACCCTCTTCTGGCCACAGCATAAAACAGCTTTCTCCTCTGCCTGTCTCTCCATGTATTTTATGTTGTGCTTTCTCTGCCTTTCAGTTGTGTCTGCAGCTCTTAGCTGGGAACTGTTTTAAATGCACTGATCATAAATATCTGATGAAGAGAAGTTACAACTGTTTCCATGTGAAACCCATGCACGGTTTTGTCCTCACGCATGTTTCTCTCAGGAGCACATAGCCAAACAGTTTGGGCTGATGCAGTCTCAGATTGGCTATGATATCCTGGCTGAGGACACCATCACCGCTCTGCTCCATAACAACCGCAAGCTGCTCGAGAAACACATCACCAAGACCGAGGTGGAGACCTTCGTCAGCCTGGTGCGCCGGAACCGAGAGCCCAGGTAAGTCACGAGTCACCTGAGAGCCAATATTTACCTGTCTCACATGAGAGCTCCTGTTTAACTGTCACCTGATAACACCTGTTTACCTGTCTCACCTGAGAGAATTAACACATCAAAATGGAGCAACAGATAATGGAGATTGAGAAGGCTCCTAGTTTGAGCAGGAGTGTGTTAAAGTGTGTTAAAGTGTGTTCTCTGTGTGACAGGTTTCTGGATTACCTGTCAGATCTGTGTGTGTCCAACAACGTTGCCATTCCAGTCACCCAGGAGCTGATCTGTAAGTGTGTGCTGGAGCCCAAGAACCAGGACATCCTCATTAAGACGGAGTGAGTAACTCACACATTAATTTAAACATCACACACACACACAAATACACAAGCACATACCTGGGCACATAAACGCAGGTACACACATGTACATGTACACACCTGTGGTTTAAGAGGGACTGCTGTGCACATTTTCCACTCTTTTTGTGTTTGTATGTGTGTGGTTGTGCTCTGCAGACGACGCGTTCCCAAGGAGATGCCGCACCCCTCAGAGTACATGGAGGACTACAGTGAGGAGGACGAGGTGTGGCTGGTCTGGACCGATAAGACCAACGAGAAGCAGGAGAAGAGCATCCGACAACTGGCCCAGGAGGCTCGGCAGGGGAACGTGCATGATGAGAACGTGCTTACCTACTACAGGTAAACCTATACCACAACATTCATACCTACACAGATACCAGTACATGCTCTCTCCTACTACAGGTAAACCCATACCACTCCATTCCCACCTGCAACAGGTAAACCTGTACCAGAACATGCACACCTACAACAGGTAAATCTACTAGAACATGCTGTCCTACAATAGGTAAATCTTTTGCAGAACATGCTCACCTACTACAGGTAAACCAATACAAGAATATTCCTTAGTCTTACCACAGGTAGGCTCATAAAGCATTCACGAACTACAGGTGAATCTACTCAGCTACTACAGGTTAACTTATATCTATAGAGGTGTGGGCAGACCCAGTGTTAGTGATGAATGACCCCTGACCCCCTGACCTTTGACCCCTCCCCAGGTATCAGCTGAAGCTGTTTGCGCGGATGTGCCTGGACCGGCAGTACCTGGCCATAGATGAGATCTCCAAGCAGCTGGACGTGGAGCTGATCTTTCTCTGCATGATGGACGAGACGCTGCCCTACGACCTGCGTGCCTCCTTCTGCCGCCTCATGCTCCACGCGCACGTGGACCGCGACCCCCAGGAACTGGTCACGCCTGTCAAATTTGCCCGCCTGTGGACCGAGATCCCCACTTCCATCACTATCAAAGAGTAAGTCAGCACACCGCCATTTTGGCTCTCATTTTTCTGGGTAAGCCGATACATGGTCATTTTGGATATTGATAAGCCAACACCCAGCTGTTTTGCCTCTGATTGTGAATCAAAGACAAGGACAAATATTGATTGAATCCCTGTTGAAGGCCGTAATTCCCTGCTGAAGGCCGTAATTCCCTGCTGAAGGCCGTAATTCTCCACTTTTGCTGCCCCCTGGAGATCTTTAATGTTTGCGAAGTGCATTTTGCCTCACCGCTGGTCAGGCCAGATTAACCATTTTCAATCACTGCTTTGTAGCTATGACTCCAACATGGACGACTCCAGGGACAACAAGAAGAACAAGTTTGCCAACACCATGGTCTTCATGGAGGAATACCTCAACAATGTGCTCAATGACGACCTGCCTTTTGCCAACGAGGAAAAGAATAAGCTGACTTATGAGGTGGGTACTGTGGCCACCTCTGGACGAAAGATTGATCAGTTTGGAGGTGTGGCCTGATTAAAAGGTTTTCATGATTGAATACAATCATTGTAATGTAGTTAATAATTGAAATTTACATCATTAATCCAAGTCAGTGGACAACTCCTCCTGCACGTGCACAGCTATTCCACGATTCCTGCCACTGTTCGAAATGTTTCCTCTTTGTTCATTACAGAGGGTCTGTTGTGCTGTCAAATTGCTTCCCTTTCATTAGTTGATTAAATTTGGGGAACAGCCAAAAGTCACATGGTGCTAAGTTTGGTGAATAAAGTTGAACGAAGTGTTCTCTGCTCACCCCTTAATTAACATTTCAGTTACTCTTAGGACACAGTAACTACATACATCATTTCACTCTTAAGTGCAGTAGTGAGTAGTGTTCAGATAGGCTGTGAACACTCTGAAGATGTGCAAGGTGTTTCACGCAGACAGTCACTGATGCTGCCGTCCTCTGCAGGTGGTGAGTCTGGCCAGGCACCTCATCTACTTTGGGTTCTACAGCTTCTTCGAGCTGCTGAGGCTGACCCGGACCCTGCTAGGGATCATCGACTGCATCCCCCGCAACGCCCCCATGATGAACAACCCCGTGTTCCAGGACGACGGTAGCGGTGAGCGAGGGGAGGGGCAACAGCAGGGCCTTACATGCCCTTTAGTGTATGAGGTGCCCTTAAGGGTAGGATGGTCTCTTCTATGTTTCCTATATGGTTCAATGGTCCATCTAGTGTATGGTGATCCCTTTATGGTATGGTGGTCACTGTAGGGTATGAGGGTCCTTACAGATTTCCACTAAAATCAAGCACCCTCAAGCTCTTTTGAGTTTCTCCCTCACCTGCGCAAGTTTTGCAAGTTCACAAGGTTTCTATATTTCTGGTTTCTTTTCTGATTGTTGTAACCATGTATAATTTTCCAAGTATCATCCTGAAAGTCTTCTTTAACCTACACAAATAGAGAGACAGAGAGAGAGACACAGCCTTGACAACCATTTCTCCTCTCCAGGGAAGAACATGAAGCGCTCCATCCATGGAATGGGCCAGATGGTGACCACCATGGTACTGAACAGGAAGCAGTCTCTGTTTGCGGGCATGGGAGGGGTTGGCCTGAACGTGGACCTGCAGAACCGCAGCAAGGACAGTATCGACAAGCAGGACCTCACCGTCATGGACACCAAGCTGAAGATCCTGGAGATACTGCAGGTCAGTGCTGATGTCAAAATTAATCGATCAACCAATCCATCCATCTATCATCTTAAAATCTCTGTCGACTGTCTATTTTTGTGATGCAATTTCAGACTTTAATCAATTAGTCTAATTATTTATGGAATCTTTGATCAGCTGAGAATTATTTTACAGATGCCTGAGTTGTTTCAGAAGTGTGGGTGTAAAAAAAAAAGCACTTCATAAACAAAATGTGCTATTCTCATTCTCATTCTTGTACTCTGCCCCGAGCAGTTCATCCTCAACGTTCGCTTGGACTACCGACTGTCCTTCCTGCTGTCGGTTTTTAAGAAGGAGTTTGTGGAGGTGTACCCCATGGAGGATGCTGACGCCACCATGGCTGTGGAGCAAGCAGGTAATCCCTCAGCAACACAGTGGCCAATCAGGAGCACCGGTGCTGAGGAGCTGAATGCAGCAGCCTATCAGGAGCTTTGGTCCTGAGGAGCTGAATGCAGGGGCCTATCAGGAGCTCTGGTCCTGAGGAGCTGAATGCAGCAGCCTATCAGGAGCTCTGGTCCTGAGGAGCTGAATGCAGGGGCCTATCAGCAGCTCTGGCCCTTATGGTCTGCAGGCCTTGAATGCCAAAGATATTATCAATGTTTAATTTTACCCCATGAGAGGAACCTTTCACCTCAGGTGCTGTAGCCTGATGCACTGTGCTCTGGACCAAAACCCCACATCTCTGCATCTCACATTTAATTTAAACTCTTGTAGTGTCAGTTTTTGCCTGTGCCTTACCCTTACCCTAGCCCCTACACCCTTAATCCCTACACCCCTAACCTTTAGCCCCTACACCCTTAATCCCTACACCCTTAATCCCTACTCCCAATCCCTCTGACCCCTGCACCTGAGCCCTAATGTGACCTTTGCTGCGCTCCTCCCCAGCCACCCTGAATCTGCAGCGCATTGGAGAGCAGGCGGAGGCCATGTTTGGAGTTGGGTAAGTTACCACTCTGTGTGTGTGTGTGTGAGTGTGTGTGTGTGAGTGTGTGTGTGTGTAGTGTGAGTGTGTGTGAGTTCTTATGATGTCAAGTATGATATCATGTATTATTATGTTGTTTTTATTTTCTTTTTGGGTATTTGTAGTTTGTGTTTACTGGTGACAGTGTTGTGCACTGTGTTATCTGTACACAGGAAGGGAAATAGTATCCTGGAGGTGGACGATGAGGGGGGTCGCATGTTCCTGCGTGTGCTGATCCACCTCACCATGCATGACTACCCCCCCCTTGTGTCCGGAGCCCTGCAGCTACTCTTCAAACACTTCAGCCAGAGGCAGGAGGTCCTGCACACCTTCAAACAGGTACTGTGCAAACCTGGCAACAGGTAACACTGCAATATCTGACTCGCTTACAGTTGGTCAGGGTGTCCCACAGGGTTCAGTTTTGGGTCCACTTTTATTTACAATTTATATTAATTGCCTGGGATCAAATGTAAATAATGCAAATTTCCATTTCTATGCTGGTGACACTGTTATTTATTGCTGTGCTCTCACTGTGGAGTACCTGCAAGCTGTTTTTAATTTTTGCAGGCTCAGCTTTGCCAAATGAAGCTTGTCTTAAATGCAGATAAAACTAATCATGGTTTTTTCAAACTCCAAAAGTATGTTTGTGAATAGAAGTATTGTAACTTCTCAAGGAAATGAAAGCATTTTGCCAAACCAAGCTAAGGGCTTTTGGCTGTATAGCAGGCAGTCTTTTCCATTTGAAATAGTCCTGCAGTAGGTTCACGCAATGAACAGAGATGATACCAAATTTCTAGCACTGCATCAGTAGTCATGCATGCTCAGGTGTGTTTGGCTGGTTGCCGTGCACGGCTCACGCTCATCTCTGGCCACAGGTGCAGCTCCTTATCTCCACGCAGGACGTGGATAACTACAAGCTGATTAAGACTGACCTGGACCGCCTGCGCACCATGGTGGAGAAGTCTGAGCTGTGGGTGGAGAAGAAGGGCAGCTCTGGAGGAGGGGACGGGAAGAAGGACAAGAAAGACAAAAAGGAGAAGGCCGAGGTGAGCTGTTCTTTGGGCTGTTTGTCTCGTTGGTTCTAAACAGCAAAGTCACTGAAAACTTTTAAGATGTTCTTTGGATTGCAAGAAAACCCGTTGTTTGCATGTAGTACACTATGAAAGACTTCAGTGTAATAGCTGTGCTTTATGCAGTGGTGTTCTTGTCCCTGATGTGAGATGGAACCTCCATGGCCCATATTTATTATCACGTCCTGATCTTGTCCTGAAATGTTCTAATGTTCTTATACAGATGCTCCATTGAAGAGCTGGCTGTGCCTTGCTGATGAAAGCTCTTCTTTCTGCTCTTCTTTTCCAGACTCCCTCTGAAGAGCCACCTCCAAAGAAGGAGAAATCAGAGAAGAGTAATGAAAACTACCAGATCGTCAAAGATGTCAGTCCTTACATTATATCCTAGCAATAGTCTTATGAGGTCCCAGTGTACAACCATCCTACATAACGCTGACATAATCATGACATAAGCATTTCATAACATCTGTTATAACAATTTCTGACAGCATATTACAGCAATCATGAACAATGTCATAATGCTTTCAGTTTATCAGTGCTCAGTTAGCAGGATGTTCAGTTTCAGTGTTCACAGAGCAGCAGCCAGTGTCCAGGAGGTCAGTGCTCCGGGAACAGCAGGTTGAGTATTAGTGCTCACAGAGAACAGCGAGCTGAGTATCAGTGCTCCGAGAACAGCAGGCTGAGTATCAGTGCTCCGAGAACAGCAGGCTGAGTATCAGTGCTCCGAGAACAGCATTGTGAGAATCAGTACTCAGAGAACAGCAGGCTGAGTATCAGTGCTCCGAGAACAGCAGGCTGAGTATCAGTGCTCAAAGAACAGCAGGCTGAGGATCAGCGCTCAGAGAACAGCAGGCTGAGTATCAGTGCTCAGAGAACAGCAGGCTGAGGATCAGCGCTCAGAGAACAGCAGGCTGAGTATCAGCGCTCCGGGAACAGCAGGCTGAGGATCAGTGCTCAGAGAACAGCATTGTGAGGATCAGTACTCAGAGAACAGCAGGCTGAGTATCAGTGCTCAGAGAACAGCAGGCTGAGGATCAGCGCTCAGAGAACAGCAGGCTGAGGATCAGCGCTCAGAGAACAGCAGGCTGAGGATCAGTGCTCAGAGAACAGCAGGCTGAGTATCAGTGCTCAGAGAACAGCAGGCTGAGGATCAGCGCTCAGAGAACAACAGGCTGAGTATCAGCACTCCGGGAACAGCAGGCTGAGGATCAGTGCTCAGAGAACAGCATTGTGAGGATCAGTACTCAGAGAACAGCAGGCTGAGTATCAGTGCTCAGAGAACAGCAGGCTGAGTATCAGTGCTCAGAGAACAGCAGGCTGAGTGTCAGTGCTCAGAGAACAGCAGGCTGAGTGTCAGTGCTCAGAGAACAGCAGGCTGAGTATCAGTGCTCAGAGAACAGCAGGCTGAGTATCAGTGCTCAGAGAACAGCAGGCTGAGTATCAGTGCTCAGAGAACAGCAGGCTGAGTATCAGTGCTCAGAGAACAGCAGGCTGAGGATCAGTGCTCAGAGAACAGCATTGTGAGGATCAGTACTCAGAGAACAGCAGGCTGAGTATCAGTGCTCAGAGAACAGCAGTGTCAGTGCTGAGGATCAGTCAGCAGACTGAGTATCAGTGTTCAGAGAACAGAGGCTGAATCAGCAGAACAGCAGGTTGTGAGTGAGTATCAGTGCTCAGAGAAGGCAGTATCATTAACAGCAGGCTGAGTGCTCAGAGAACAGCAGGCTGAGTATCAGTGCTCAGAGAACAGCAGGCTGAGTATCAGTGCACAGAGAACAGCAGGCTGAGGATCAGTGCTCAGAGAACAGTAGGCTGAGGATCAGTGCTCAGAGAACAGCATTGTGAGGATCAGTGCACAGAGAACAGCAGGCTGAGGATCAGTGCTCAGAGAACAGCAGGCTGAGTATCAGTGCTCAGAGAACAGCATTGTGAGGATCAGCGTTTTGCTGCAGATCCTGGAGCGGCTGAATAAGATGTGCAGCACTGGGGTGTGGAAGAAGCAGCAGCGGCTGCTGAAGAACATGGGGGCACACAAGGTGATGCTGGACCTGCTGCAGGTGTCTTATGACAAGGTAAGAGCTCAGAGATCACCACACCTCTGCTGGCTCCACAAACATCTCAGGAATGAGACACACTGTGTTATTATTGTATTAAGTTAAAATGACACATCTAGGTTAGTTCAGTCATCATTATGTTCATTATTAAGGCAATTCTAGATGTTTTCATTACAGCTTTATATTGCACTGGTGACATACTTGATATCAAAAGCAACTATTGCCCCCTCTCTCCTGTCTCTCCTCTCTCTCCCTTTCTCTCATTCTGTCTCTCGCTCAGAATGATGCAAAGATGCAGGAGATCATTAAGTACACACACCATTTCCTGCAGAAGTTCTGCACAGGAAATGCAGAGAACCAGATCCTCCTCCACAAACATCTCAACCTCTTCCTCAACCCAGGGGTGAGTGTGGGGTCTGCCATGCGAGGAGAGGGTCTTCGGCATAAGTATGCGTAATAAGCTGTGTGTTACTGGGTGGCAGGATGGCAGTGCAGGGCAACAGTGAGGAAATGGGCTTACAACTGAGATGTTGCAGGTTTGATTCCCGGGTGGAGCACTGTCTTGACAGCTTAGTTAACCTGAATTTATGAATGTAGCAGATTGTAAGAATATCTATTCAATATGTAAATGAAAAGGAAACCGTAATTAAAGTAACTTAAAGTGATGTAGGTACATCTTCCAGATTCAGTGAGTATGTAGCAGTATATCTGAATCACCATTTTTATCCCTCTAAATCAAAATGAACATGATTGTTGATATTAATGAATAAAAGTTCATGCAGTTCCCCTTAGTGATTCTCTTGCCCCCTCTCCCCCCCCCCCTCCTCCCCGCCCCCTCCCCCCCCGTTGTCCCCCCTCCCAGCTGTTGGAGGCAGAGACGGTGCAGCACATTTTCAGTAATAACTACCAGCTGTGTACAGAGATCAGCGAGGCCGTGCTGCAGCACTTCATCCACTGCCTGGCCACGCACGGCCGCCACGTCCAGTACCTCAGCTTCCTGCACACCATCATCAAGGCCGAGGGCAAGTACGTCAAGAAGTGCCAGGACATGATCATGACCGAGGTGAGGGAGCGTTTTCACCTCAGACTCAAACCTTTTCACACCAACAAGATCAGGTCTCCAGGAAAGACGAATGTCTTTGTAAATCAATATGTTTTAGGTCAAAACATTGTCCAGTTATTTATGGGAAACTCATTAATTCAGTTCAGTGATCATGGTCTTTAATCAGGACTTAAATTCGCTGACACAGGTGTGAGCACTGGGCTGGAGTAGAAGCCTGCCCCACAGCGGCCCTCTCTAAGACAGCCCTGCTCTGTACTGAGGGTAAATAACTCACCTGTATGGGCTGAGTACCCGGCCTGTTCAGCCCTGCTCTGTACTGAGGGTAAATAACTCACCTGTATGGGCTGAGTACCCGGCCTGTTCAGCCCTGCTCTGTACTGAGGGTAAATAACTCACCTGTATGGGCTGAGCACCCGGCCTGTTCAGTCCTGCTCTGTACTGAGGGTAAATAACTCACCTGTATGGGCTGAGTACCTGGCCTGTTCAGCCCTGCTCTGTACTGAGGGTAAATAACTCACCTGTATGGGCTGAGCACCCGGCCTGTTCAGCCCTGCTCTGTACTGAGGGTAAATAACTCACCTGTATCCAGCCTGTTCCTGTGTATGGACTCTCACACTGCTGTGCTGCCCTGTGTCTGTTGTTGTCGTAGCTGACGAACGCGGGGGAGGACGTGGTGGTGTTTTATAATGATAAGGCATCGTTTGCGAAGATGCTGGAGCTGATGGCGGAGTCGCGTGAGGGCGTGCAGGAGCTGAGCCCGCTGCGCTACCACATCTCCCTGGTGGAGCTGCTGGCCGCCTGCGCAGAGGGCAAGAACGTCTACACCGAGATCAAGTGCACCTCACTGCTGCCCCTAGAGGACGTGGTGAGGGTGGTCACGCATGAGGACTGCATCACAGAGGTGAGCTAACCCAGGTCTCATCCAGAACAGCACAAATATTTATGAACCTGGATTTACCACACGTTAAGCACTGTGACCGTGTTCACACAGGCAATGTGCTGATTTATGGATAAGAGACATTATTCTAAAGCTGAAGATAGCCATCATTAACTGCCTTTCACAAAATAAAGAGTGAGCTCCATACCATTAGCGAGTGGAACGTTTTGCTCCGAAATCCATCTTAATTCAGCGTTTCTAGTGCAAACATTTTGCTCCATTTCCTTCTATAATCTGTGAAGGAGTTGTCAACATAAATTGCATTGCATGCCTGTGTGAGTATGCTCTCAGCACGAACTTTAAGGCAGTGGACCCCTTCCAGAAGGCACTGATAGATACCATACCTGCCTATTTCACTGCTATAGAATCGCCTCCTCTGTGTCATAAGCATTGTGGGACAATAACATCTCACGAAGCTGAAGTTAAAACCTCAGGCTCAAACCACAAGACCACAGAACCAGCAAAGTTACTCCCTCTAGCTATCTCACAGCTTCCTGTTGTAGCGCAGTTCTCTGGCCGTGTGCTTTAATTAGCTAGATCTGCTAATTCTGCAATCGTATTTCCTTTATCTCTTTACTTTGACATCTTATTTCTTAGTAAATCCACAGTATGCAGGATTGACGCCTGTATCTGGTGAAAGGCCAGCAGCAGGTTAAAGGTCATTTAGTGATGTTTTCTGACGTTTGGCGGCAGGTGAAGGTCGCCTATGTGAATTTTGTGAACCACTGCTACGTGGACACAGAGGTGGAGATGAAGGAAATCTACACCAGCAACCACATCTGGAAGATGTTCGAGGACTTCACCGTGGACATGGCCCGGGTAAGGGGCTTCATTCAGTTTATTACAGTGCATTAGAGGTGTTTACCCCACTCTCTCATCCAGAGCGGCTAACAGCGCTGAGACGAGGGCACAGGTCAGTCATTAAGGAGAGAAGAACTGTGCAAAACAGGATTCACCCGAGAACAAATGAAAAGACATTAAAGTCTTCTGCACCTAAATATTCCCAAACATCCCTGAATAGAGAAATGCTTAATCACAGTGTGAAGCTTAACCGAGGTGTGTGTTTGTGTGCAGTGACAGTTCTCCTTCCTCCTGCAGGTGTGTAACAAACGAGAGAAACGTTTGACAGACCCGGTGCTGGAGAAATACGTCATCAACGTGGTGTTAGACACCATCAACGGCTTCTTTAGTTCCCGCTTCTCTGAGAACAGCACGTCTCTGCAGGTCAGTGCTCTGTGTTTGAGTGTTCATGCATGTGTGTGTGTGTGTGTGTGTGGGCCTGTGTGTGTGTGTGTGTGTGCGGGCCTGTGTGTGTGTGTGTGTGTGCGTGTGCGGGCCTGTGGGCCTGTGTGTGTTTGTTCATGCATGCGTGTGTGTGCGTGCCGTTTCTGTGTGTGGGCCTGTGTGTGTGTGTTCATTCATGCATGCATGTGTGTGTGTGCCTTGTTTGTGTGTGTGCATGTGCGTATGTGTGTACAGATGTTGTATACATGTGTGCCATGCCTTTCTGCAGACCCATGTGTGTTTGTTGTATATGCATGCGTGTGCCATGCCTGTGTGCAGGCCTGTGTGTGTGTTTATGTTGTATGTATGTGTGTGCTGGCCTGTGTGCAGGCCTGTGTGTGTGTTTATGTTGTATGTATGTGTGAGCTGGCCTGTGTGCAGGCCTGTGTGTGTTTATGTTGTATGTATGTGTGTGCTGGCCTGTGTGCAGGCCTGTGTGTGTGTTTATGTTGTATGTATGTGTGAGCTGGCCTGTGTGCAGGCCTGTGTGTGTATTTATGTTGTATGTATGTGTGTGCTGGCCTGTGTGCAGGCCTGTGTGTGTGTATATATTTATATCTGTGTCTCCGCTCAGACTCACCACACCATCGTGATCCAGCTGCTGCAGTCGAGCATCAGGCTGCTGGACTGTCCCTGGCTGCAGCAGCAGCACCGCCACCTAGTGGAGAACTGCATCCGCACCCTGGCCATGACCGGTGAGAGAGAGCAGGGAACGGGAGGAGGTCAGGGGTCAGGGGTCACCATGATAAACGCTGTGCAGTCAGCAGTATATATGTATATATATATACACACATATACATAAGGCATTTCAGTGTTTTCGTTATGATAATAGAGTACCATTGTAATGTTTGGGAGTGCTTATGTGTTTAATATTTAAATATGTAAACTGTTAATAAAATTATAATTTGCCATATGAAACAATAAGAGCATTATTTTGCTGGTATCCGATTGATGATAATCCCCAGGTTTTTTAATTCCACACATGTTTTAATTCCAATACATTTATTCCTGTCGTCATTTAGTCATTTCTGACATGATTTATTTCTGACATTACTCCTGTCAGCCTCAGGGTGGCAGTCTATCACTGTCTAACTGTCAATGTGTCCTGACATTCCATCACAGTTCATATATTTGCACCCTGTAAGGTTTATAAAGGTTTATACATTTTAGAATTTTGAGAGTTCAATAACTTTTTAACACAGCTGGTGGTGCAATCTGAAGACAGCTGGTCCTTTTCAACTGAATTCTAAGGATTTATTGTTAAAAATCCTATGCATATGAGTGTGCTGTTAAATGTATTTTAAACACAATATTACTTTTGTCATATGTATCAGAGTTGGAAATGTCTGCAATTGTATCATTTTTACTTTGACATTTGAGGATGTTTCGCTCAATCATTGTGCAAAGCTACAGTACTACAACTACTATGGATGTTTTGGTACTGTGATGTATGATATTGCAGTGCTTTGGTGCTTCATTGCCCTGATGGTACGTGCTGTTTGGTGCTGTAATGCTAAGATGCTTTGCTGCCATGTTGCTGGGATGCTGCAGTATTCCTGTCCTCGCCCACCCTGACCCCTGTGTGCTGTGTGTTTGGCAGCTAAGAGCCGGTCGATCACGCTGCCGATGGACCTGGACTCCCAGATCAGCACCATGCTGAGCGGCAGCATCCTGAACTCTCTGACCCGCAGCAACCTCACCTTCAAAAGCTCCACCCGCTCCAGCCGGCCCACCGCCCCCAACAACCCCTGGGACTACAAGAACATCATCGAGAAGCTGCAGGTCTGCGTAGCCTCTAACTCATAACCTTAACCCCTAAGCCCTAAGCCCTAACCCCTAACCTCTAACTCCTAAACTTAACCCCTACACCCTAACCCATAACCCTAACCCCTGGGACTACAAGAACATCATCGAGAAGCTGCAGGTCTGCCTAACCTCTAACTCATAACCTTAACCCCTTAGTCCTAAGCCCTAACCTCTAACTCCTAACCTTAACCCCTGCTCCCTAACCCTCAACCCTAACCTCTGGGACTACAAGAACATCATCGAGAAACTGCAAGTCTGTGTAACCCCTAACTCCTAACCTTAGCCCCTACCCCCAACCCCTAACCTCTACCCCCTAACCCCTAACCCCTAGCCTCTGGGACTATGGTACCATTATGAAGAAGTAGCAGGCACAGGTACAGTTCTGAAGCACTGACTGCAGCACTGACCGCAGCACTGACTGCAGCCCTGGCCCTCCCCTTCTCTTAGGACATCATTAACACGCTGGAGGAGCGGCTGAAGCCGCTGGTGAACGCTGAGCTGTCCGTGCTGGTGGACGTGCTGCAGAAACCCGAGCTGCTGTTCCTGGAGGGCACAGACGCGCGCATGCGCTGCGAATCTGGGGGCTTCATCAGCAAGTGAGTGTGTGTGAGTGTGTGTGAGTGTGTGAGTGTGTGAGTGTGTGAGTGTGTGTGTGTGTGTGTGTGTGTGTGTGTGTGTGTGTGTGTGTGTGTGTGTGTGTGTGTGTGTGTGTGTGTGAGTGTGTGTGTGTGTGTGTGTGTGTGAGTGTGTGTATGTGTATGTGTATGTGTGTGTGTGTTTGTGAGTCAGTGAGTGTGTGTGGGCATGCAGTTTTATGCCGCTCAGACAATGTGCGCCTAACTTTACATATGCTGTAACTGTGTAGCGCTGTGAACAATAATGTCAATAGTTTTGTACAACCAATAACCAATAATTAATATCATTAAACCTTCCTCCTGTGTGTCCCATACCTTAAACGCTGTGAAGTTCCTGTCCACTGTCCTCCTGTATCCCATGGTCCCATGCTGTTGTGCTAATAATACAATAACACACTATAACGTTAATTATTATTATCTCACCAGTGATCACGACAACAGCACACAATCGAAACACAGCAGGCCCGTTGGTTCCTTTCTGTTCCCTGATGTGTCTGTTTCACCAATGGCCAGGTTTGCAAAGGGCTGAATATGTGTTCCCAGCCTGGCAGCTCCTGCACTGCCTTACACATGATGTGGAAATGAGATCCACTGTAAGGTCCTGATTAGCCCAACAAGCTACTGTCTCTATTGCGGAGTAATGCCGCCCAAATCCAGGGAAGCTCTCTGTTAATAAAGCCATTTACTGCCCCTGACTAATGAAGATCTCAGGGACTTGAATTTCATATGGTGTTCAGAGCTGGAAAATTAATTTGTGATTCTGTTGTGCTAAATGTTGACATCGGTCAACCAAATCCACCCTCAGGCATTCTGAGGGCACCAATAATCTTGCAGGCAACGTATGTCAAACGGCAGAGCGCAGCTCGCCTCCCAAAGCTCTGTGAGACATCTGGTGCATCTGGAGTAGAGACTAGGTTGTGTGTGGTGTGCAGGGAACCTGAACCCTAGGTACCAAATCGGGGAATTTCTGCTGTGGATGCGGTAGCAGGCTTTCTCACACCTGAGCTAAGGAACTTAACAACGCTGAATGTCTTTGTGTGACAGGTGGGGTAGCTAGCTCAATATATTCATTACACTGTCTAACTACACAACCAAGATGACTTAATTTGCATATTTTACAATTAATTTGATTGCTATGATTATTATTTGTTAAATTCTTAATGACAATTAAGCTAATCTCTGAATGTCATGACCTAGCTATGGCTGTTTCTGTAAGTTAATATTATCACAGCATCCAATGTAGCTGGACAATGTAAAGGTTTGTGCTGTTGGCTAGATGGTTAGCTAGCTATCAGCCTGCGCTGTCACTGAGGACCTGGGCGGCTTGCTGCAGTATGGCCTTGCAGATGGGTGATGGATTGCTTTCTGTGTGAGCGGCAGGTTCAGCTTCAGCTCATTCTGGGCAGCTCCTTTACTCTGAGTGTTCAAAGACTGCATTCTGTTGCTATAGTGTGGCATGTAGCATGGGAAAATGGCGTTTTTCAGTTGAATTCCTGGAGACCAGGTCTGCAGGTCCCAGCGTATATTTTAAGTGTTGCTGCCTTGTTTCAAATTCTCAGGGTTGGATTGAGAACCTGATGACCACAGCTGTAATGTGTGTTTTGTGTCTATGTTACCTGTTTTTCCCCGTGTCCCCGTATGCGTGCATATGTGTGCATGTGTTTGCATGTATGTAAAATTTGTGGGTATTCTGTCTGCTGTGTCTGTGTATTGTGAACACTATGTATGTGTTCTGTGTGAAACTGTGTGTGTTGGCACATGCACGTGTGTGTTTGTGTTGTGTGTGTGTCTGTCTGTCTGTCTGTCTGTCTGTCTCGTACCTCTGTGTTCAGGCTGATCCAGCACACCAAGGCCCTGATGGGGTCGGAGGACAAGCTGTGCATTAAGGTGCTCCGGACTCTGCAGGAGATGCTGATCCGGACGCTGGACATTGAGGAGCGGGTGAGAGGAAACAGGAAGTGGGGGGTGGGGACTTTGAGGGTGAGAGCATGGCCTATATAATAACAGGACCGGAGTGCCCCTCCTCAGCCAACTCAAGAAGGGAAGACATGGGAAAAAAACAATATGAAACCAATGTGAATTCATGCAGCTTTGGAGGCTAATTGTGTTTTGCAAGCGTTACCTGTTTCATTATCAACAGATTGTGGAAGTATGTTTTATTTTGTGGACAATTTCATTATAATAGCTAGTTTATGCATTCTCTCTCTCTCCCTCCCCCTCCCTCCCTGTCTCTCTCTCTCTCTGCTCCCCCTCTTAGGGCATTGCTCTCAGGAAGGTGCTCCTGCAGAACTACCTGTATAACAATAAGAAGGGTCACAGCAAGGTGGAGATAGCTGAGCTGGGAGGGGGAGGTATGCCTCACTCTGCCCTCCTCTGTGTCTGTTAATATCTGCTAATGACCCTGGATGTATTTGTCTGTGTGTGTATCCCTAATGTGTTTACTTTTGTGTGTGTGTACATGCATGTGTGTGCATGTGTGCATGTTTCTGTATGCGTGTGTGTGTGTGTGTGTGTGTGCGTGCATGCATGCATGCATGCATGTTTCTGTATGCATGTGCATGCGTGCATGTTTCTGTATGCGTGTGTGTGTGTGTGTGTGTGTGTGTGTGTGTGTGTGTGTGTGTGTGTGTGTGTGTGTGTGTGTGTGTGTGTGCATGTTTCTGTATGCGTGTGTGTGTGCATGTTTCTGTATGCATGTGTGTTTGTGCATGCGGTTGGTGGTTGGTGGTTCAAGCCCCAGTCTAGCCACACCAAGAACACCATTGCTGTTGGCTTTTATCCCCACATTGCTCCCAGGGGGAACTGGCCCTTGGTTAGCCTAATATTGGTTATGGTTAGCCTAATATGGTTATGCTTTGGATAAATGACTGTAATGTAATGTGATGCAATGTGTGCAGGGCCGGAGGTGGAGCGGGATTGGTCGGCTGTAGCTGCGGTGCAGTGCCGATTGGCCAAAGAGGGGGGAACCAAGCTGTTCATCGACCTGATCATGAGCACCAAGAACGACAAGATCTTCCAGGAGAGCATTCAGCTGGCCATCTGCCTGCTGGAGGGAGGGAACACCGAGATACAGGTGGGGGAAAACACACACACAAAACCTCCCAGTGAAACACGTTATTGTCTCTGTTGTCGTGATTACTGGCTATGACCGGTAATTGCTGGCTCCCGAGATTTAGGTGGGAGCACACAACATGCACACAAATTGTTGCATAAACACAGGACTGTGAAACAGACAAACTGTATGAGGTGGCGTGTCCCTGTACCCCAGAACTCCTTCTACAAGCTGATGATGGGGGACAACAAGTCTGAGAAGTTCTTCAAGGTGCTGAACGACCGCATAAAGAACGCTCAGCTGGACATCAAAGCCACGGTCTCCGTCAACGTGGGGGAGATGAGTCACAAAGCCAAGGACAACAGCGAGCAGGAGGCTGGTGAGGAGACCAAAGGGAGCCCAGAGCAGGGTTACACAGGCTATATGAATATGTCTGCTAACACACAGCATTATGGGTAAAGCATAAGTAGAGACTTTTACCCTTCGCTAGCACTTTAACACCCTTGTCCCAAAAGAAATGCACTTTGTGTTGTAAGTCACTCTGGATAAGTGCCTATATGTAACGTAATGTAGTAATTTAATTATCAGTTCTATAGTCGTGGCAGTGGTGGTCGTAATTGAAGCTGTGCCATTGTACCATTAGCATTGCTATTAGCAGCAGTATTAGCAGTAGCAGCAATTTTAGCTTTAGCAGTAACATTAGCAATAGCAGCGGTAGCAGTCGCATTAGCAATATCAGCAGCAGTAGTAGCTTCAGTAGCAGTAGCATGAGAATTAGCGATAGCAGCAGTAGTATTACCTGTAGCAGGTTGAAGCTATATATGAGCCCTCAGTTAGGTCTCTTCTATCCAGCAGGGGGAACCCAGTTGGGGCTGCCTATGCCTGACTCGAGTGCCTATGCCCAGGGCGCAGCCCCCGCCGCCCCCACAGAGCAGCGGGAGGTGGAGACAGAATTGGGCCCAGCTGTTAGCATCATGAAGCCTATCCTGCGCTTTCTGCAGCTGCTCTGTGAGAACCACAACCAGGACCTGCAGGTCAGTGTGCTCAGTGCCTTACAGCACACTGATCTGGGATCAGCATTCCCTGTGACTTACTGCTTGCTGATCTCAGATCAGCGCACCCTGTGTTTTACTGACTGCTAATCTCAAGTCAGCACACCCTGTATCTTACTGACTGCTGATCTCAGATCAGCGCACCCTGTATCTTACTGACTGCTGATCTCAGATCAGCGCACCCTGTGGCTCACTGCCTGCTGATTCTGGATCAGTGAATTCTCTCCTTTACTCTTTGCCGATGGCAGATCAGCATTTTGACCGCTGCTCCTTTCTGCTGATCCTCGACCGGTTTCCTCTCTGCCGATCTCAGATCAGTTTTTCTCCTACTTACTCATAGTTCTGTAACTTAAATTATTCAAAAGACCTCATGATGAAACCTTGTTTAATGTGACATGATAAAGGCATTTCTCTGTATTTCCTCAAAAGTAGGGTTTCCAGAGATTATGAATTTTTTTTCAATTTAGGAGGTTTTTAGGATCAGTGTAAAGTTGCCTCATAGTTCCCTAACATCCCTCCCCCTCCCCCCCCCCCATCCTCACCCCTGTCCTCAGAATTTCCTGCGCTGCCAGAATAATAAGACCAACTATAACCTGGTGTGAGACGCTGCAGTTCCTGGACATCATGTGCGGCAGCACCACAGGGGGGCTGGGCCTGCTCGGCCTCTACATCAACGAGACCAACGTGGGCCTGATCACCCAGACCCTGGAGACCCTCACCGAATACTGCCAGGGGCCCTGCCAGGAGAACCAGGTCAGTACTGCCAGCTCAATCAGGTCAGTACTGCCAGCAGAACCAGGTCAGTACTATCAGGAGAGCCAGGTCAGCACTGCCAGCAGAACCAGGTCAGTACTGCCAGCAGAACCAGGTCAGTACTATCAGGAGAGCCAGGTCAGCACTGCCAGGAGAGCCAGGTCAGTACTATCAGGAGAGCCAGGTCAGTACTGCCAGCAGAACCAGGTCAGTACTCAGAGAGCCAGATCAGGAGAGCCAGGTCAGTACTGCCAGCTCAACCCGATCAGTACTGCCAGCAGAACCAGGTCAGTACTATCAGGAGAGCCAGGTCAGTACTGCAAGGAGAGCCAGGTCAGTACTCTCAGCAGAACCAGGTCAGTACTGCCAGCTCAACCAGATCAGTACTGTCAGCAGAGCATGCTCAGTACTGCCAAGAGAACCTGGAAGTATAACCAGATATTATGCACCAGTCACTGTATGCATTATTCTTTTGCTTCTTACCATTTTACTCCATGATTATGACCAGATTGTGCTGCGACTGGAGATACGTGAGTAACTGTGAAAATGAATAACGCTCTCTCTCTCTCTCCTCTCTCTCTCTCTCTCTCTCTCTCTCTCTCTCTCTCTCTCTCTCACATACAGACATGTATCGTGACCCATGAGTCTAACGGCATTGACATCATCACCGCCCTCATCCTGAATGACATCAGCCCACTTTGCCGCTACCGCATGGAGATGGTGCTCCAGCTCAAGGTCCGTCTGTAATTTCATTTCCCCTTTATTAAACCAGCCCGCTCAATTAAGAGCAAATCCTTCAGTACAAGGACAGCCTGGCATACGGGGGGCTTATACAGGGTAAATTTTACAGACTCTTCATTTTTCTTGCCTTCATCCGGCACAAAAGAAGACACTAACATATGAAGTGCAATAGAGTGGATGAAATGAACTGAAAAGGAAAACTATGCCTTGCTCTCAGCACACCCTCCTGCCTGGGGATTTACACAGCCAGGAGCCTATTTATACAGACTGTGCTAAAGTGCAGGGAGGTCTAATGTAAAGACTACGCCCTGGGGTCACTGGGGGGTTCCCCTGGGGCGGGCTGTCCTTTGCTCCAGGGTTCAGCCATGTAACCCCAGCCCCCCAGTGCCCCACCGGGGCCAGGGAAGGGCGCAGACTCAGATAACTCTCTCCGTCTCCAGGACAATGCCTCCAAGCTGCTTCTGGCCCTGATGGAGAGTCGCCATGACAGCGAGAATGCAGAGAGGATCCTGTTTAACCTGCGACCCCGAGAGCTGGTGAGATCCCCCCCTTTCACTGCTCCCCTCACTGCCCCTCTGTCCATTTATCACTCTCTGTCTCCGTCTTCCTTTTCTCTCTGTTTCACCCTCTCAATTTCAGTTTCCAAGAGCTTTAACATCATGACATGCACAGTTACAAAGTTAATATTACAAATAGCAAAAACAAAGCAGAAAAAGTCTGAAAAAAGTGTGTGTGTGTGTGTGTTTGTGTGTGTCTGTGTGTGCTGCAGATAGAGGTGATTAAGAAGGCTTACCTACAGGAAGTAGAGTGTGAAGGTGGGGAGGTCTCACCGCGTGAGGTCGGCCACAACATCTACATCCTGGCACTTCAGGTAGAACCTCGAACCCCATTAGTGACGCATGAAAATCACTACAGAAAGAACATCTGGATTGGCAGAAGCAGTAGCAATAGTGCTGGTAGCACTGCTAGTGTAGTTATTCTAAAAGATGTTTTTTATGCTGTTACTCTAGCTCTACTCTGCAGCTGGCTTGGGTAGGAGTAGGAGTAGTAATAGTAGTAATGGCCATAGCAGTAGTAGTGTAATTAACAGCATTGTTACTCTAACTCTACTCTGCAGTTGGCCCGCCATAACAAGGAGCTACTTCATCAGCTGAAGCCGCCGAAGAGGCCGAAGGAGGAAGAAGAGGAGGGACTCTCATCCATGGTGACTGTTCACCCCCTCTGTGCTCCCATTCATTTCAAACGAAATGACCACTACCAGGGACAGCTTCTGTGCGACCTGTCAAACGAAATGACCACTGCCAGGGACAGCTTCTGTGCGACTGTGTTCATGTTCCTGGCCAATTCTTCTTCTGCGGCACAGACCTGAGGATGCTATGTGGCTGTGATTGCTGTATTAGCATAGGCTAGCTGAAGAGTGCTCTGTGGCTGTGATTGCTGTATTAGCATGGGCTAGCTGAAGGTGCTCTGTGGCTGTGATTGCTGTATTAGCATGGGCTAGCTGAAGGTGGCTGTGATTGCTGTATTAGCATGGGCTAGCTGAAGGTGCTCTGTGGCTGTGATTGCTGTATTAGCATGGGCTAGCTGAAGGTGTTCTGTGGCTGTGATTGCTGTATTAGCATGGGCTAGCTGAAGGTGCTCTGTGGCTGTGATTGCTGTATTAGCATGGGCTAGCTGAAGGTGCTGTGTGAATGTACGGTGATGGTGTTTTTGTGTCTGCAGCTGAACCTGAACAACAGGCCGCTGTCCCAGATGCTGAAATCCTCCGGACAGGCAGAGGAAGAGGAAGAGGATCCACTGGAGTTTTACGATAAGCACACGGCTCAGATCGAGGTGCACTCCCACTCCCCTGTGTCCCCAAAAACAAACCTGTGTGAAATTAGAGGTGAGGGTGATGATATTATCACGCTAAAAGTCGCAGAGTGGTAAAACAGTCCGTCTTTCTCTCACCGCGTGGCGAGCAGATTGTGAGGGACGACCGCAGCATGGAGCAGATCGTCTTCCCTGTGCACCCCATCTGCGAGTACCTGACAGAGGAGTCTAAGCTCCGCGTCTTCACCACCACCGAGCAGGACGAGCAGGGCAGCAAGGTCACGCACTTCTTCCAGCAGACCTCCTTCCTGCACAATGAGATGGAGTGGCAGAAGAAGCTGAGGAGTGAGTGACCCCTCCCTTTACAGAGCCCTCACACCGCCCCACTCTGCGCTCTGTCTTTCACTAGCAAACAAATGACCTTAACCAATCACATGCTCTCTTAGTCTTTCTTTGACCAATACCAACAGCTTTTACTTTAGTGAATCATGCCCTTAGCCTCCATAAAGGCTTGCCTTCAGTGTATGCAGTCTGTTGAAGTTATTTTACATGGTTCTGCACAGTGCTGTTTGACTGTGTCTGTCACAGGCATGCCTGTGCTGTGTTGGCTAGCGTTCGCACTGTGTCCCTGTGTCTGTCACAGGCCTGCCTGTGCTGTGTTGGCTAGCGTTCTCACTGTGACCCTGTGTCTGTCACAGGCATGCATGTGCTGTGTTGGCTAGCGTTCTCACTGTGTCCCTGTGTCTGTCACAGGCATGCCTGTGCTGTATTGGTTCTCTCGGCGGATGACCCTGTGGGGCAGCATCTCCTTTAACCTGGCAGTCTTCATCAACCTCATTATCGCCTTCTTCTACCCCTATGACTCAGGCCAAGGTTAGTGAAACCACATTTGTGTACATTAGGTTTGCAGTTGTTATGTTAGCATAGCCTAGCTGAAGATGCTAACTGACTGATTATCTGCCTGTTGTTATATTAGCATAGGCTAGCTGGAGATGCTAACTGGCAGATGATCTGCCTGTGGTTGTTATATTAGCATAGGCTAACTGGAGATGCTAACTGGCTGCTTATCTGGTTGCTGTGTTAGTGGGGGCGATTGACTCCTCGGTGCTGTCCATGCTGTTCTGGGGCTTCGCGGGGCTGTCGGTCATGGGCTTGTTCTCCCAGCGCTACGGCCTCCGGCCGCTCACCGTGGCCCTCATCCTCAGGTCCATCTACTACTTCGGCATCGGGCCAACCCTCATCATGCTCGGCACCCTGAACGTAAGCTGACCACAAACACTGACCACAAATACTGAAATATGACCGAGGTTTGATTTCTCCCACTGGTTTTGCCAAACCAATTCTTTTGTTCTGTCTTCCCCCTCTTGGCTCTCCCCACCTGTCTACAGCTGATCAATAAGATCGTTTTCGTGGTGAGCTTCGTGGGCAACAACGGCACCTTCATCATGGGCAACGATGGTGAACGAGTTCCTCACCTTCATGGGCATGGGGTAGCTCTTCACAGGCGCATCCAACATCTGGTGATGGACATGGAGTTCCTGTACCACCTGGCCTACGTGCTGACCAGCACCCTGGGCCTGTGTGCATCTGCTCGGTCACTGTGTCCTAGAGCTCTTCACCAGCATCAGCATCCTGGTGCACTCTTCATCCAGCATCTGCATCTACAGCACCAGCATCTGCACAGTCACTGTGTCCTAGTGTGCACTCTTCACCTACACCAGCATCTGCACAGTCACTGTGTCCTAGTGTGCACTCTTCACCTACACCAGCATCTGCACAGTCACTGTGTCCTACTGGCTGGCAGTGATAGAGCATAAGTTCTGACATACCTTCCTGTTCAGAGCCTCTCTGTGTGACTGTGTGTCTTTCCTCACAGCTGTTTGACCTGATCTACCGGGAGGAGACGCTGTTTAACGTGATTAAGAGTGTGACGCGTAACGGACGCTCCATCCTGCTCACCGCGCTGCTGGCGCTCATCCTTGTCTACCTCTTTCCATCGTGGGCTTCCTCTGCCTCAAGAACGACTTCATCATGGAGGTGGACCGCCTGTCGCAGCCCCAGGAAGGTACTGAGACCATCACAGATACGGTGCACCGGTGTTCATGAAGGGTCTCAGAGAAAGCACCACTGATCTAGGAACAGTTGTCCTTTTCATCCTGTAATACATAGGGATGGGATATAAGCAAAAAAATGCTGTTCCCAGTTCAGCTGTCAGTACTAAGCAGTATCATAACACTTAACTTCAATCGTATTTTATATTTTTAACCATTTATCCAGCGTGGCGTTTAACCTGCAGAGCTCCAGTAAAGACCTAGCAGGGTGGGCTGTGTCAGTAAAGACCTAGCAGGGTGGGCCGTGTCAGTAGTGGGTTGTGTCAGTAAAGTTGTGTCAGTAGTGGGCTGTGGCTTGTGTAAATGGGTGTGATGTGTTGTGTGTGATCTGACTGGGTTGTGTCAGTAGTGGGCTGTGGCTTGTGTAAATGGGTGTGATGTGTTGTGTGTGATCTGACTGGGTTGTGTCAGTAGTGGGCTGTGGCTTGTGTAAATGGGTGTGATGTGTTGTGTGTGATCTGACTGGGTTGTGTCAGTAGTGGGCTGTGGCTTGTGTAAATGGGTGTGATGTGTTGTGTGTGATCTGACTGGGTTGTGTCAGTAGTGGGCTGTGGCTTGTGTAAATGGGTGTGATGTGTTGTGTGTGACCTGACTGGGCTGTGTCAGTAGTGGGCTGTGGCTTGTGTAAATGGGTGTGATGTGTTGTGTGTGATCAGACTGGGCTGTGTCAGTAGTGGGCTGTGGCTTGTGTAAATGGGTGTGATGTGTTGTGTGTGATCAGACTGGGCTGTGTCAGTAGTGGGCTGTGGCTTGTGTAAATGGGTGTGATGTGTTGTGTGTGATCTGCGCGCAGACAGCAGCCATAGGGAGGCCTCTCAGGACTTCCTCAAATCCTGCAGCGGAGATGGAGTCCAGTGTACTGCTGAGGACAGACTGCCCGCTGTGCTGGAGGGTGAGAACCAACTCACACACACACACTCACACACATTTTATACATACTTCCACACACACACATCACACACACACACACACACACACACACACACACACACACACTCCACACACACGCACTCACTCACACACACGCACACACTCACACACACACACTCACACACACACACACACACACACACACTCACACACACACACTCACACTCACCACACACACACACACACACACACACACACACACACACACACACGCACACACTCACACACACACACACACACACAGACACACACACACACACATGCACACACACACACAGAGACAATACTCATGCAGACTCACCACATACACCATTTATACACACTGCTACTGGATGAGAACCAACCCCACCGGATCCATAAACATACTCATCTGTAAATACACCTTATCACTAATCCAAGGGTACACTGGGAAACTGAATAAATATGAGGTAATGAACATCTCAGCTGAACTGCATGATGGGAATTGAAGTCCTGTTGCTCCCATGTCCCTGCAGAGGAGGAGGATAACACAGAGCGTGCCTGTGACACTCTGCTGATGTGCATCGTCACGGTGATGAACCATGGGCTGCGGAATGGGGGCGGGGTCGGGGATGTTCTGCGCAAACCCTCTAAAGATGTAAGACTCACACACTCTCTAACACACACACAAACACACACACATACATACGTCTGTACAGTATTTCTCTAACTGTGCAGTATGCTATTCCACCGTATGTCCTGTAGGAGGCCCTGTTCCCAGCCCGTGTGGTCTATGACCTGCTCTTCTACTTCATCGTCATCATCATCGTCCTCAACCTTATCTTTGGGGTGATCATCGACACCTTCGCCGACCTGCGTAGTGAGAAGCAGAAGAAGGAAGAGATCCTAAAGACCACCTGCTTCATCTGTGGTGAGAGGCAGGGCCTTGAGACACCATGTGACTATGTTCATTATTATTTTACCTGTATTAACCAGGTAGGTTATGCTCAGGTATGTTATGTGGTGATGACCTGAGGAGTGTGTGTGTTTATGTACGTGTGTGTGTGTGCGTGTGTGCACGTGTGTGTGGGGGTGGGAGGGGGGAGGTTTGTGTGCGTGCGTGCGAGTGTGTGCGAGTGTGCGAGTGTGCGAGTGAGTGAGTGTGTGAGTGAGTGTGTGAGTGTGTGAGTGAGTGTGTGAGTGTGTGTGTGTGTGTGTGAGAGTGTGAGTGTGTGTGAGTGTGTGAGTGTGTGCGTGTGTGTGGGGGGGTGTTCATGCTTTTGCTCCCTGTCCCCCCCAGGTCTGGAGAGGGACAAATTCGACAATAAGACGGTGTCCTTTGAGGAACACATCAAACTGGAGCACAACATCTGGAACTACCTGTACTTCATCGTGCTGGTGAGGGAGAAGAACAAGACCGACTACACGGGCCCGGAGAGCTACGTGGCCCTCATGATCAAGGTCAGGCTCAACACCCTCTTTCAAATAACAAATCACAGCAGCCAAATAAACGGTTTCCTTTTATTTCACTTATTGTGATGAGAAAGACAATTGCATTGCCAAATTTGACTGGAACACTTTGGCTGTTGATTATTTTTATTCACTGTAATGTATTTATAATGACCTATTCTGTCCTGTCACTCTCCTCAGAGTAAAAACCTGGACTGGTTCCCGCGCATGCAGGCCATGTCTCTGGTGGTTACCGAGGGCGACGGCGAGCAGAACGAGATGAGGAACCTGCAGGATCGACTCAGCTCCACCATGAAACTGGTGTCTCACCTCACCTCCCAGCTGAGTGAGCTCAAAGAGCAGGTACGGCACACACCTCACCTTATACCTGAGTGAGCTCAAAGAGCAGGTACAGCACACACCTCACCTTATACCTGAGTGAGCTCAAAGAGCAGCTACAGCACATACCTCACCTTATACCTGAGTGAGCTCAAAGAGCAGGTACAGCACACACCTCACCTTATACCTGAGTGAGCTCAAAGAGCAGCTACAGCACACACCTCACCTTATACCTGAGTGAGCTCAAAGAGCAGCTACGGCACATACCTCACCTTATACCTGAGTGAGCTCAAAGAGCAGCTACGGCACACACCTCACCTTATACCTGAGTGAGCTCAAAGAGCAGGTACGGCACACACCTCACCTTATACCTGAGTGAGCTCAAAGAGCAGGTACAGCACACACCTCACCTTATACCTGAGTGCGCTCAAAGAGCAGCTACGGCACACACCTCACCTTATACCTGAGTGAGCTCAAAGAGCAGGTATAGCACACACCTCAAAACGGCTGTTTAGGTGACATATGTCACTTTAGCTACAACAGCAGTGCCTTTGAAAGTCTCTGGAGTGTGTAGATGAGGGTGCGTTGTCATGCATGCATGCGTGTGTGTGTGTTCGTTTGTGTGAGTGTGTGTGTGTTTGTGTGAGGGGATGTGTGTGTATCAGTATGTGCTTGCTCCTTCAGACTGGGGTCTGACAGTCTCTCTGGCGCCCCCTGGTGTTTCCCTCACAGATGACAGAGCAGAGGAAGAGGAGGCAGAGGATGGGATTTGTGGATGTGCAGACGGGGGCTAACTCTGTCGCCCCCACTGCAGCCGGCGGCGTAAATCCCCAACTCATCAAAGCCTAACCCCCCCCCACGCCGTGCTGAGGACCGGGGCCCTGCTGCTGCACTATCACTGTGTCACTGCATCATCCACACGTCAGCCCCCGGAAGCTAAAGTGACCAGTCAGTTCGGTGGCCGCACAGGGCTGAGTTTCCCCCGGCCCTGTCATGTGCAGATCCTCTGGTTTTTCCTCCATCACGGAACCCTCACAACCGTACATTTCAGTGCAGAGACTCCACCCCGCACCCCCAGGGCTGGAACTGTGTTCTGTGCTCTCCGCACGCAGCCCTGTTTCTGCCCCCCACCTCACTGCCAGGTGCAGCTCGCAGCACAGCGAGATGCTGAAGCTGGAGTGGAAACTCCCAGCCAAATCTGAAGTGCTACGATGGCTTAGTAATGATACGTACATTCAGGGTCCTCTACATTTTCTTTTATTTTTTATTTGACTGAATGTTTCATTCAACTGTGTGTAAACGTTTGGTTTCCCTTCTCTTAAGAGACACTGTACTTGATTTTACTTACATTCACTTCAAACACTGGTTTTCAAAAAAAAAAAAAAGAAAGAAGAAAATGAAGTGTGGTCCACCATTTGCATGACTCATTGTGGTCTCTCACACCCTGCTGTTGATTCTGTACCATAATACTGATCCCTTAGGATGCTGTAGATTGAAGATGGCAGAAAGCTTCGGTTTGGAGTCCTGTTGGTGCAGTATGTGTGATATTTTAGGATGCTGTTTGGTTTTAATGTGCTTACAGACTGTAACCAGCCCTCAATGGGACACACAGTCCCCGTCTACTGTGGCCTGTTCAACTGTGTGTGTGTGGGTCTGTTTGTATTTAGCCCTGTGTGAGTGTGTGTGTGTGTGTGTGTGTGTGGGGGATGTATGTGCGAGTGTGTTTACACACTCATGTCTGTGTATGATTTGCACACACAGTTGTGTGTTTGTTGGTCTGATTATATTAGGCCCTTAATGTTTGTATGTATGTGCGAGCAAGTGTGTATGTCTGTCTGTGAGCATGTGTTCATCTGTGAGAGAACAATATGTTTGGCAATGCCAATAATAAAATACCTTTTAAAGTCTGAGAGAAGTATTTGACTGCTTGTGGCTCGCTGGAAACCACACAGAGGACTGTCTCGATTCTACCTTCTGTTCTGGACCAGCGTTCTTTCAATGCTTAATAACCCAAACCCAATCCAAAGGTCATACTCACTACTGCGCTGACGATGAAATTAAATATTTACCATTGCTGAATAAGAGGTAATATAAAAAGGTGAGGTTATCTTATCAGCATTTCTGACATTTAAAATCAAAATTGAGTATGAAAATGTGCATATATTTAGCTGTGTGTTATACTCATGGAGAACTACACTTATCTTCGCTCCTCTCTGTTTTATGCACTCATAACTCTTCAGTGATTGTAACTAAGTTGACTTTCTTCAGGAACACCTGAGCCTGTATGGGAAATAATAATAATTCTGACAAGAGAATACAACATGAATGCTTTTGGAGAGGAACAATATTATTGGTTATAAGAAAAAAAGAAGTAAGCTCTTACTGCAGGCATGTGAAGTCAGATAAGCAGATAATGAAAAAAGTAGAAAAGCTCTCCTCACTGCAGCAAGTAACACCCCGATGGTCGAGAAAATAATTTACTTATCAATTAATAACCTTTGTAGGTAATGCTGAACATTAATGTCTGTTGCAGGGTGTGCATAGCCCTTTCCTCTTTAATACTCATCCGCAGATATCTATGACTGTAAACAGTTTGTAAACAGTGAGGAAACGCAGAGACGGCCCTGCCTGTGTTTGCTGGGTTACTGTCCCCGGTTACGGCGTAAACACGCGGTGCGCGTGCGCTCTCCAGGGCTGAATTATCTTATCACAGGTTGCAGGAGCGGAAAAACAGATCGCCAAGCACCTGCCCCCCCATCCATTTCGGTTTTTCTGACAAGGTCAGGGGAACTCCCAAATAACAAACAAGAAATCCACACCAGCATTCCCCAGCCCGTATTTACTTCCTTTTAAAATGGAAGTGGACAGTAGATACGGAGGCAGCGATAAACAAACCCTCGGTGGTGTTGCACAAACCATGTCATGACCTTATTTCACTGACGGACCCTCCCTGCCAGCTGAGCGGAGTCACAGAGGCATTCAAAACTCTGATCCTTCTCTTTTGTTTTTTTACTCTGTCATTTGCATGCCAAATGCTACCATGGTGTGCATTATCTGATGTCTTTGGGGCTCTGTTGGTTCTCCGAACATGAAAACAAAAAAAAAATGTTACGGTAAACATTCCCAACAAATGCCAGATTCGTGGTTGTCCTTGTTGTGGTATCTAACTCTAAACAGAGTTCTGTGTCTTCTTTCTCCACAGAAGTTTCTTGTAACAATTTTTGTAAAAATATGGTATAAAATTGTTTGAGGGAATGTTCTTGGTGAATAGGAGTCGGTCTGTAATCTTCCGCATTGTTTTGGGGGCATTTGGGACGGAATGCCCTCTGTTGGCCTTGGTGTAAGTGTGGGGTGGGGGGTGGTATTTAGTTACCCTCCGTGTCTGCCCCGCTCACCGAGGGGTAGGGGCTATAAATAGCCTGTGCCCTGTCAGAGGGGCATTCTCCTGACATGGTAGACAGAGTGAGTGCAGCGCTGCAGAGCTCTCTCACGCAAGCCTGCAGACAAGCCTGGCCTCCCTATCAGGCCCAGTGAGGCCCGTCCCGCTCACATTCACACATACAGCTCCTTCACCTCACATCCTGTAGCTCAGTGCTGTGGCACAGTGATGGAGGTCTCAAAGTGGGTATTTCAGTGAAAGGGTGGGGTTCTCGGCACAGTTATAAACCATTTCCACACATGCCATGACTCTCGTAAATTTTGCAGATGTGGCATACAGTCCCTGAACAAATGCTGGTACATTACTTTTATGGCTACTTCCAAACATGTCACTCCATGTGTCCATTCCTGGAGTATTTTTAAGGAAAGCAGGAAGTAAAGTAGGCTAGAGACAGGATTGTGTTCAGCTGTGTGCTAACGCAGAGTCAGCAATGACAGAATGCAGTGGAGACTTGAGACTGGAGGTTCATACTGAACTACTGTAATTTATAAACAAAAACGTCCATGTATTTACAGTACGTTTCAGTGTTTTCATTTCTGCATGGGCTGTATCTTCATGCTTCATGATGCTTCATTGAACACTCAACAAGTAGATCCTGCTAAAACCTTTAGCTTTAGTCTGTGAAGGTAAATATATTGATAAATTTGAGAAATGTATGTTGAACAGACTGCAGCATTGGCTAGTTTTAGAGTAGTTTCACCAGGAGCCCGAATGGAAGCCTGCGTTGCAGTGAATGATCCATAGCGAACAATCGGGATGGCATTCCCAGATTCCATTGCTGCTGCCCTGCATCTGTCTGTCAGGAAACGCAGGCCCAATCAGCTGCAGGTATCCCCCAGCACCCCCCGCCCACAGAGGGCCGTCCCGGCCTTTTTATAGGCAGTTTGAGACAGAGCACAGCAGCTGCTACGAGCCCTGAGTGGAGTCTGTCCTGTGTGCCTCACACTCTGCATCTCTACCCTGCGTGTCAGCCTGCACTGTGTGAGTCCACCTCTTTCCAAATACACACACACTCACACACACACACACACACACACACACACACACACACACACACGCATTCACCAGACCAGTCATGTCAGACAAGAAGGAAGGGAAGGCAGCCGGCAAAGGGCCAGCGAAAAAGACGGTGAAAAAGGTGGAAAAGAAAGCAGAAAAGCCCCCGGAGAAAGAGACGGAGAAGGAGAAGAAGCCAGAGCCAGCAGCAGGACCCGCTGGAGCAGCCGGAGCAGCTGGAGCAGCCGGAGCACCCGGACCAGCCGGAGCAGCCGGAGCAGCTGGAGCAGCTGGAACAGAGAAACAGGAGGGGAACGGCGAGACGCCCGCAGGAGCAGCAGAGGAGAATGGGGAGTTCCAGCTGGAGCCCATCGAGCTTCCCCCCTTTGAGGTCATCGCTGGGTGGGTACTGCTGGAGCCTGGAGCCTCTCTATGTCCAGCACTTCAGCCCCTAAACTATTACATGAGTCACATATTAAAGGGTTTTCATGTACTTAACATTATCATACACTCACCAGAGTGAAATTATGGCAGGGCTCTTTTCACACGCGTTCTCCAGTTTTGAAGTAGCATTGATGAAAGGTACTATGCTGTAGTTGTTTGAATTGCAGTAGTATAGGTGGAATGGTTAAGGTAGTAGATAACGTGTGTTATTACAGTAATTTCAGGCCAAACTGTCTGAAGAAGTTGTAACAGTACGGACACTGACAGTCTCAGCCAACATCATCTCCGGCTTCGTTTGGAATAATGACTTGATTGGGTATTTTTTTTTGTGGTTTTATGAACTGTAGCCTGTAGGCCATATTATGGTAAGTCAGCATAAATATTGTCATATTAATAGATGTATGAACTGGTTTTTAAATAAGTGCATGTATTCATTCTAAATTCATTCAAACAATACAATGCAAACAATATGCTGATCCAGACACAGAGATTACTGGTATCTTTACTGTATTAAATTAAACATATATACATAGCTGTCCTGCTTAGACACAAACACATATGATTTGTATATTATATATCCAGGAGCACACCCATACACATCACTTTCAGAGGAGGTAAAATGGAGCATTGAAATGCTGGAGAAACTTCCTTTCCATCTATACTTAGAGTCTCTATCACTGGGTAAGTATAGACACTAAAATCAGAATTTAAACAAGACTGCACACTATATTTAGAGCTTGACTAGGCTTATCTTTGAGGGAGGATGTCTCCAGACTGGGGGTCTCTTTCAAATGTGTGAGGTATCAGTTATTATGCACTCAGTCACCTGCTGAAAATGTTACTCTTGTCAGATGTTCAAATTAGCATCTAACTTCACTGGAGGGCTATATCTGCCCAAGTGACAAGGACAGAGTCTTCACTCTTTAGCCAACCTAGGCTTGTAAACAGTTTTTTCAGTTTGGTAGCTTGGTGACATGGTGACTCTATTGTGATAAATATTAATATTTATGTACTTATAGCTGTATAACTGAAGTTATTCAAGAGTGAATGGAGAAGAATGGGAGGGATAGTGAGATGGTCAGAGTTCCATTAGGATGCGAGACGTGAGACAGGGAGGGCTGCAGGTTGAAGGAAAGCGCACCAGGGATGGAAACGAGGGGAGGAAAGGAGATGAGTCAAAAGCTGGGGCTGCGTTCCAATACTCAAATTTGTCTCCTCCTTTCCTCCCCTCCTTTCCTCCGTGCCCTGGAAACTGATTATGTGTCCTCCTTCCCTTCACTGTTCCAAAACGAAATCTTGCCTCCTCCTTTCTTGTCTCCTCCTTTCCTCCAAATGAAGGATACATCGATGTATCCTACCGTGGAGTCATCAGTCGAAATTATTACTTCATCAATAGCTAACGTCGACTTTCATGAAGGATGAATCGGATTGTTGGATAGCTGTTCCAATTTTTCGATTCCTTTCCTCCGTTCTTCCACATATTTCCGGCATATTTTCGGGGAAGGAAAGGAGGGGAAGAAAGGAGAATATGAGAAAAAGTATTGGAACGCAGCTGCAGCCTTGGGGTGTAAAAGTACACGGAAGTCACTGTTCAGTTCACAACGCGGTTTGGACATCATGGTTTGGTACATGTTCAGTGCAACGGGGGGAAGAAAAAAAAAAAAACAAATACATAAGGCTAGGTTTCTTTTCGTTTATTTTGAAAAGCTCCTGTGTGTCATTTCCTCTCGCCATCGTGTGACTGACTCAGTCAGACGCCAATCAGCTTGATTTGAGCTTAGCATGGTATGTTGCTAACTTGCTAACTTGCTGACGGTTTACAGCGTATGGTTTCCAGAACTTGTGATTTGTGAACTTTGGTTCCGCATTACGTTTATCAATCTTCACACATCGGCTACCGCGTATTCTCCGTGCTACTGCGTGCACCGTACCGTGACGGTTCGTGTCGAATGCACATACCGTTACACCCACATTATGAAATGAAAAATGAGTTTTGTTCGCGTTCATGATAGCTTAATTAAGATTTCCATTTTAGTTAGTTTTGCAACTGTGCATTGCCATTTTAGTTTAGTTTCAGTTTTTTCAGCAAATTCAGTTTTTATATTAATTTCAGTTTACGAATTCATTTTTTGAATTTTCATTTCCATTTTAGTATCAGTTTAAGTTTACAATTATAACATTGGATCCAAATCCAAACATTTGCCTTTCAGTGAACATATCTGTACTTCCGCACTTCCTCTCTCCTCCTCTCTTCCCACCTTTAACGGATCAGTAATGGGAATCGATCACATGGTTTAAGTCATCTTAGAGTCAGAGACGGTCGCTGAGACTTGGCAGACCGCTGGACTGTAGAGATGAATGAATTGAATGTGTATTAAAGATCGCAAATGGTGAAGTGACCAGACATAATGTCCCAGAGCTGTGGTGCGACGAGAGAAAGTGGAAATTACCTGTTTCAGGGCTGTCATGGGTAGGAAAGAGACATGACTGTTGGGGAAGATATGAACCCCTCTTTTATTCAGACCGTCTGTCTTATTGTCACAAATGGGGAAAACCCTGTAAAGATCCCCACAAAACCCCCCCCCACCACCTTCAGGTACTTCCCTGGATACTCTCTGGATGCTAAAACGCAACACCACAACAGCCAGCAGTGAGAGAAGGAAGGGGTATTAAAGAAGGTTAGCGTATGAGCCAGGCCTGGGGTGAGTCATTCAGCTTCGCTGCTTCGCTGGGTGTTTCTTCCAGCAGAATGTCAACGAGCCCCCTGCCCCCCCGCCTCCCAGGGCTAAAAACAGCCCCTGGGCCCGGCCTTTCAGCAGGGTCAGACCGTTATCTCAAGAGTCCAAGTCTCCGTTTGATTCAGAAACAATAAATACTGTGCTAATATTAACCATGACCGTGACATATGTAGTAAACTAGCAATTAAGGCACATTTTTGGCAGTGGATCTTTACATAACTTCGTGGTTTAGTTGTCACTATTGATTACCTTTCTGGATTTAGCATTTTAATTAACGCTGTGAATCTCCTGAACCTTTCTGAGTATGTGCGTGTGTGTTCTCTGCCATCTCAGCTATGGTTTTGATTCAGGGCACCTGCGTTTTAAATGTGTGGAGATTATTGCAGTGAAAGTGCAGCGTCTCTCAGACTGTGCGGTGAAAAGTGGTAGTGTCAAAGCCCCCCACCCAGCTGGTGTTTTCTGCCAATATTAATAATGCACAAGCAGCATCAAAGTATTACGCAGATTATCCTTTAAGCATGAACTCTGCAGCCTCGGAGCGTGGGGGCTGGGTCACAGAGAGATGGCCAAACGCCCGTTGTACTGGACGGAGTTTGTAAGACACACACCAGTGACCCCCGCCCGTCTTGGCAGATAAAAACAGAACCGCAGGATCAGACTGCTTCGTCATCCCTGACTCAGACCCCCCCAACCCCCGACCCCCAACTCCCTGGCCTCACATACACCTGTCCCAGTCGTCATCTCCCGTAGTGACTGTAACCACGGAAATAAACCACAGCTATCTGTGTCCAACCCCAGCACTTATACACATATAACCACTGAAATAAACTACAGCTACATCCAGCACCAGCACAGATACACATGGATACTGTCTCTATCAACTGCAGAACCTCTTTCAGTGTACATTACGTGACATGACAGGCATTTTCCACTCTTACCCAGAGCGACTTACAACTCCAAGAGTGTAAGTCATCTATGATAATGAAGCCTGTCCCACATCTGTTTGTGAAACACGTGATGGAAACACGAGATCTTTTAATTTTTCCTTTTGTATTTTATAAATTTTTCTGATGGTGCGTAGTGTACACTGACAGGAAGAGGAGATTGATAGGGTTAGTGTTAGGGTTAGACTGATAGCAAAGATGCCATAGCAGAGCATAGGCAGGGATTCAGACCCATGCAGTTTGAATCCCAGAGTCTGAATCTGAGTGTAAAAGACTCAGAGTCACTGTAGGGTCAGAGAGAGAGAGACTGCCTGTATTCTGACTCACCTTCACTGCTGAAATGGAGGGACTGGAAGCCAGTGCCATCCCACAGAGCTATGGCTGGTTTTTATGTTTCATACTTTCTGTAAACCCAGAAACAATAAATAGCATGTTAAAATATTCTCACTTTTCCCCAGGGAGAGGATCGACCCCTTCGTCTTTAAGTTCCAGTTCAGAAATGTGGAGTACTCGTCGGGCCGGAACAAAACCTTCCTGTGCTTTCTGGTGGACTCTCAGGGCAAGAACATGCGGGGGTACCTGGAGGACGAGCACATGGGTACCTCGCACTCCGAGGACGCCTTCTTCCAGCAGGTTCTGCCCGAGTACGACGCTCAGACGCGCTCCCTGGTCACCTGGTACGTGTCGTCCAGCCCCTGCTCCGCCTGCGCCGCCAAGCTGGCCGAGGTGCTGAAGGTGCGCAAGGCCATGCGGCTCGTCATCTACCTGTCCCGCATCTTCCTGTTCGAGGAGCCGGAGATCCGGGAGGGGCTGAAGATCCTGGCGGCCGCCGGCTGCAAGCTGCGCATGATGAAGCCCTCCGACTTCGTCTACGTCTGGGACACCTTCGTGGAGAACGAGGACCAGCCCTTCATTCCCTGGGAGGACTGCCAGGATAACTACGAGTACTACGAGGAGAGGCTGTCAGAGATCCTGGACTGAGCCGGTGAGTCTGAATCCTGGACTGAGCTGGTGAGTGAGTCTGAATCCTGGACTGAGCCAGTGAGTGAGTCTGAATCCTGGACTGAGCCGGTGAGTCTGAATCCTGGACTGAGCTAGTGAGTGAGTCTCAATCCTGGACTGAGCTGGTGAGTGAGTCTGAATCCTGGACTGAGCCAGTGAGTGAGTCTGAATCCTGGACTGAGCCAGTGAGTGAGTCTCAATCCTGGACTGAACAAGTGAGTGAGTCTGAATCCTGGACTGAACAAGTGAGTGAGTCTGAATCCTGGACTGAACAAGTGAGTGTGAATCCCAGGCTGAGACAGTGAGTGAATCTGAATCCTGGAATGAAAATGTGAGTGTATGTAAATCCTGGACTGAGCTGGTGAATGAGTCTAAATCCTGGACTGAGCCAGTGAGTGAGTCTAAATCCTGGACTGAGCCAGTGAATGAGTCTGAATCTTGGTTTTAGCCAGTGAGTGTGAATCCCGGGCTGAGACAGTGAGTGAATCTGAATCCTGGAATGAAAACGTGAGTGTATCTAAATCCTGGACTGAGCTGGTGAATGAGTCTGAAATCCTGGTTTGAGCCAGTAAATGAGTGTGCATCCCACACAGAGATAAAACCATGCGCATAAAAGGCCTGTTGCAGTAAATACACGGTAATCCCTTTTAATTTCTGCTCAGACAGAGCAGATGAATGAGTCCACATTCAAAACACAAATCATACTCTGCTGTGCAACTCTAATGTGAATATGCAGCACTGAAACTTTGCAATGTGTTCGATTGTAGTTCACAAAGTTCACCACCAGGTGGCCAGTTTCTGTCTCGCCTATCTCTCCCTCAGTGGTGTTCCTCTCTGCAGAAAACAGTTACGGCAGAACACTAGAGATACTTCATCATTACCGATGCTCAGATCCAATAATGCCATCAAACAGATCATGCACTCCTTTGATAAAAATACTATCAAAACTAGCCAAAGAAGTATGTCTATTTTTAAGTAATACAATGTGGAAATGTCAAAGTTTCATATTAAGAAAGCCAGAAAAATTCAAGTTTGAAAAGATGGCAGTGACTGAAAAGGGGGATGGACCGGCTGTAAAGCTGATAGAGAAATAAAAAACGCTCTAATGAGGCGGGTGGCGAATTTAAATTATGGTATAATAACGTAAATATAAAGCTACAGCAATGCTGTTGTCTTGATCCCGTAATGGAATACAGTGTATTTTTGCATCACATTCGAAGTTATCAGCATTTCCACAGTTCTGAATGGCCTTATTTCAGTGCTTTCATATATAAATGATTCTACTGTATAATGATGCAAAGCAACAGGACACTCATCTCTGCCAGGAGCTTGCTGTGTTCCTCTGTTTGTGCTTCTGTTGGGACTGACTCTCACATTATAACACTACCTGTTCTCTCTGGTCTTTCTCAGGGCTCAGGACTCTCACTGGCCCAGGAAATCTCCACATCTCCTTCTTTCCTGTAGCCATTTTGTTCTTTTAAACCAGGGCAAACCTGTCCCCCGCCAGCCCCGGGCTGTAGCAGGTCCTCCTTTCAGTGCGAGGAACAGCCCCCTCAGCCCTAAAGTGAGTCCCACACAGTCAGCGGCCTGCCAGCCTGGCCTGCTCTCTGCCTGGGTCACCTAGTGAAGCCCCCTGTCCTGACATGCGCAGTCTCTCAACAGCGCCACCTTGTGTTTCAGCACTAACTCCGCTTTTGGAATCCTCGGCTTCTCCGTGAGGCTGGAAATAGCGTGTGACACTGATCACAGAACAGGAACATGGGTGATTAGCACAAAGCGTTTACTTACTTTTCTAAGATGGGCTGTCTTTCAAAAGTAGGTCAATTTACATTTTTCTTCAAGGATCTTGTTTTGGTGTTGAAGTCTTGTGATTTTTTTTTAACTGTAATTTGTTAATTTCAGATTTGGGCATTCAGATATCAATGTTTAGAAAGACTTATAGTTATTTTTTTGTCAGTAGCAAAGTTATATAATTTTTGTCTCAGAGGAAGATGGAATCAAAAACAGGAAACACAAAATATCAGGTTGGTCCTTAGCAGGAAGTGGACAACTAATATGTTACATGAACCACACTTCAAAAATTAAAATGTGCACTAAATTAAATATTTGTATACAAAACACAAGTTTTATTTTGACATGCAACTGCTACGTTTGCAGGACTGCTTTGTCTATTTTTATTTTTTAAACAAATAATCAATTCCACTTAACTTGAAATGTCTGATCACACTTTGGCAGACTAATTATTAAATGGCTTCAATAATAATTTGTTGCGCATTTATTTTACCCTCACTGAGACTGTTGCAATAGGTATTACATTGCAGTGTAATAACAGTTAATGCACAATCATTTATCGCAAACCATTTTAAGAGTCGTCACAGCGATGGCAGAACTAGCGCCTCTCTGGTTGCCACAGCGATGGCATAGCGCCTCTCTGGTTGCCACAGCGATGGCAGAACTAGCCCCACTCTGGTTGCCACAGCGATGGCAGAACTAGCCCCGCTCTGGTTGCTGGTTTCAGCCCTCAGCCTCAGTGTGTGAAGGTTGTGATGGTGGTTTCCCCTCTGCAGGCCTGTACGCTGCTCTCCTTCCACTTAAGCCCTCAATTAGCTTATGGGTTTGATTGACCTCCCAAATAAACACTGCGCTAGGCCCCACTTCTCAAAATGGGATTAATTAACAAAACTGTTCAATTCCAAAGCCTTTCAGAAGCCCAGCTCACTTTAGTGGGTTAACTCAATTTCACAAAACTGGTTTACGCTCCATATGACGAAGTTAATTCCGGCCTCCCCGGCGACATCAGCGATTCTCAGAAATGTGAAATGAAATCAGCGAAGGTGGGAGCAGTTAATGTAAGCCGTTCTGGAAGACCACGCCTGAGAGCCTTACGAGGGAAAGATACGGACACAACGCGTTCGCTGACTCTTCTCCAGAACAAAAGTACCGACACCATGGAGACGGGATGTCAAAAGGTTTCGTTTTATTATGTGTGAATGTTTCTGAGGTAAGCCCGGTGTTTGGGAATGCAAAATGGATTTAGCACATTTCTTCACAAAAGTATTTTGGTTTTGTAAACTAACTTAATATCAAACTTTCCCTTACACATTTAACACAGACAGCCCTTAACATTTAATATCAAACAGATGAACGGCTTCCTAATACATTTCCCTGATATAAGCATTAAAAAATGAAAGATATCTGAGATCTTGGCCAGACAGTCCAGTCTGACAGGCATTTTCATCAGATATTCAAAATGTCATTTTTATACAAAAAAGTAGAAAGGTCAAACTCACCAACATAAGTTGCATTTCCTAAAATTTCACCCAACCGGTTTAGAAAAAGAAAAACCACAATTTGCTAACTGTATTTCACCAAGTGCATAGGACTGCTTTTGCTATTGGTTAAACTTTAAATAAAACTATACACATTGTACATATAAACAGTCATTCATTAGCCAAAGGACAAAGAAAATCACACTGACAGTCCGATTCGCGGTGAGTAAAGTTTTAACCTTTCTTATAAAAGTGCAAATTCAAAGTGACATCAGAACAGCGCCAAAAAAATGCTTCTCACCCCATGAGTTACTGACAGAAACCCTGAGCACTCAGGAGACACTTTCAAACAACTGAAAATACTTCATGTGCTTAAGAACATGAAAAGACAAAAGGAAAGTTCCTGCATGGCTGAGCACAGCGAACAGTGCGGTGGTCACGGCCAGTCTTACAGAGAATACACAGTAATACACACACTGGTGTCCTGGAAGACTTCCTCCAAAATCACAGACACCTTCTCCCACTTCAGACGATCCAGGCCACAGCCAATCCTGAGAGGAAGAGGAGAGACGACACTGTAAGAGCCCGTAAGTACAAACATAACATGAGACGACTTCCATTTTCAAATACCAAAATATAATACTGAATGCCTTGAGCTGTGGTAATTTCATATTGTGAGGTCTCTGCCAGTTCCCAGTAGTGATGGGGAACCAAAAATGGGAGGAGATAAATTATAGTATCAGCAATGGCTGTGGAAAGAAAAACATTTTTGATTGGTTCAAGTCCATGATAGGCAGCTGAATGTAGCTCCACCCCCGCAGGGTTGGACGAAACCTTGTTTGGCGTATCGCTAGCCGCCGTGGTGTTCTGTACCGTGGCATGGAGAGTCTGGTGACACCCATCTCCAGGCAGTGCGCCTTCATGGCCTCCAGACTCTGTCTCAGGCTGTCATAGGTGGGCTTGTGGCTCGCCCTCTTCTTAGTGATCTGACAGAGAGCAGGGAGGGCAGAGACACAGGAGACAGGAGAGAGAGGACGACGAGTCAATGAAGTTTAGACTGAGGCCCCCTGCAGTAATACAGAAAAAACCCCTTAGATAAAACCTTATGACCAGTCAACTCAACACTGTGCACAATCAGAAACAATCAATCACAAATAATCAATCACCTCTTATCAGGATGAGTCCAATAATGCAAGTAATGATCCCTATTAAAAAGGGATCCAACATTATTTAAAATGGTCTGTTGTTTTCAGTTTGAACCTTTTCAGAGTTCTGGACCACTTCCAGTCCATGCGTGTTTGTATCTCTGGGGTGCTACAAATGGGTTGCTCTCTTACCAGGTAGTACACCCAGCGGTTTCTCCAGAGGACCGCACACTCTCCTGGCATCTTCTCTGTGGGAGACAGAGAGAGCAGTAGCAGCATGGTGCAGGGGTTTAGGGTACAGGGCTTCTCTCTTAAGGAATGCAATTTTGAAAACAAGAAAAATGGTGTGAACTCACTCTGCGCTTTGAGCTCGTCCACACCCCCGAATTTCTTCTTGAAGAGCGTAGCGATTCCTGCTCCCATTCGGCAGTCCTCACTGATGCAGTGTGCTAGCGCCTCCTCTGGTGGACAGGAGAACAGGTCGCCTTTCACATGGCTCAGCCGCCCCACCCGCGGGCCTGCTGGGGGGCTAGGCTTAACAGGACAACGAAAAATCAGTCAAAACAACTCCACATTTAAAATACCACATCTAACCAAACACCAGCAATAACCAAAATCACACCTAAATGGCCGGCTACCTCCTCATATTTCAGCAAGCACCAATGTTTTCAATCTGATGCATGCACAGACAGGAGCCAGTGGAGGTCGGCGAGGAGGGGGGTGAAGTGGGAGCTATATCTCATCCAGTGGTTTGAAAATAGTGTTGACCAAAGATCCAAGTCCAAGACCAAATTGACATGGCTGTGAAGGAAGTATTTTGCCCATAACAGTCAGTTTTATGTCTTTGAAGAAAAACGGTTTCTTCTGTGTGTAATGCTGTAACCGCAGAAACTTAGCCAAAGACCTTACTGCTTTGACCTACAAGCCCTGGACTACAGAGTCATGCAAGCATTACACCGCATATCCACTCAGCGGAATGCAGGTGGACAGCTTTGGGCAGCATCTGCGCGAGGACAGGTGGCATGACGGGGGCGCGCGCAGACCTTTACCTAATTACAGTGGATCAGCAGATGGGTAAAGCGGACTTCAGCACCAAGTTTATTAGGGTGAGGCGGAGAAAGCGCAAGTGAGATCCAAGAAAATGAAAAGCAGAAAGGATGACAATTCTCTGTAGAATGACGTTTTATGTTTGCTTCTACAGAAAATGTACGATTTCATTGCAGGTCAATTGCATACAAAGCAAGTGTGACTGAAAATTTGAATTTCGAATGCAAGCTTTCTCACATAGCTAGCTCGGAAATGAATCCAAGCTCGACTTCATTCCTCAAGTCTGAAAACGAAACGAAACGTACATTTCTTTCAGAATGTATCAGGCCGCGGATCGGTGACTCTACCAGGGCACTGTTAGTGCTAATAATGGCTAATCACAGCTATCAAATTCCTTCCGAAGGGCAGTTTGGCCAAAAGAGGAAAATAGACCATTGCCCGGTCAACAATAGCACAGAGGTGTGCACGTCCCTGCTGCGAATGATTTCTGCAGAACTATGGAGCGATAACGTGTACCAAATCATTAAAGCAACAAACATTACGAACTAAAAGGCCAAAGCTGTAACACAGATTGCAGGAATACAAGCTAGAGCTAGCTAGTTGACTATCAAGTTTGCAATCTAGCTCACATACCCAAAATAACGAGCTTGCGCTCAAGCTTGCAACTCACCTCACCAGTTTCCTTTCTCTCCTGGGCCTGAATCTCTTTGGTATCCATTGACAGGGACACTAAGCGTGGTCTGAGGTAGGATTTCACTAAAGTTACATAGAGCTTATTTCGACAAATGTTAGTGACATTCATGTGCCAGCTACTTCAGGTTAACAATGTCACAGTTTGCCACGTAGGGTAATCATGCGTAATGTTCTAGGAAGGAATTCAAAGCATTTTTTTCAATTTGAATCCTCGAACAAATGCAAGGACTGACTTCCGGAATTCGCATGAGCAAAAATGTCAAAATAAAAGCAAGGCTACAGTTTTTATTTTGGTCATGAGTACATTGATTTTGGTTAATTAAGCTATGTCTGTCGTCTAAAGCCAGCAGGCATTGCTTTCAGTCTAGTCATTGCAATCCCCAAGCAGTACTTCCACACTTTTTCTTTTTTTAAACTGGAAGTTAGATTGATAGCCTGTTAGAGTTTGAGAATCATCAAAAGGACAGCACATTTGACAGGGGATTCATCAAAAATGTTTTAAAAAGATAAAATATTGATCATATTGGTCTGTATTGGTTTTCAGTGTGGCCCTCAGGCTGCACGTGTCCGACCCCTTATCTTATGGTTATCTTATGATTATCTTATCTTATGATAACCCTTTTTGTATCATATGCATTAACAAAAAGTCACATGTGTAAGGCTGAATGAATAACTGCATGACTGACATTACCGCCGCTGTGCCGCTAGCCATAATCGGCTAACGGTAAAGCCAGGCTCACACAAGCAAAATCCAGACCAAAGGTGCAGCTTCTATGAAAGGAAAGTTCCTTCACCAAATGAAACACCCACTCCATATTAAAAATATATTGCCATCAAAAAAATAGCAGATGGGTTTTATACTCCGATAATCCGTTATTATCCCTCTTAGGGAAATTAACCCGGTTGCAGTTTCCACGCAATTAAAGAAAAACAACCACAACCTGCATACACCACACTGCCAATAAGGACAGTGCAATATTTGTATAGATAGATACGCACATCGTTAATTCAGATGTAGCTCCTAACTGAGGCCCATGTGTAATTTGTTGGTTCCTCTGATGGGGAAGCTTTAAGGGTGTTAATGGGGCTCCGTAAGGGACAGTGACCATATGGTTCGCTGAGCCTGATCAGCACAGTGCGATGATCTGGTTTTTATTCAGATTAGAAAAAACAAAAACTATAGTAAAACCCCAGCATTAACAAGTGGAGCTGATTTTTTTAAGAAAGCATAAATTAATTAGCATTAAACAATTAGTGGGGAGAAGGTACCCAAACTATTCTGCCACCTGAAATGGGGGTAGCATGCAAAAAAAAATAAATAAATAAATAAAAATCATACACAAGGAAAAAGGCCTTCCTGAGCAATTAAACCAGCATCATCCATGACACAGCTTATCAACCACATCATAGAGAAGTACAGAGTCATTTCACCCCACACTGTGTCCTTTATATGCTGATAAATGGATGTAAAACCACGTGGTGTTCAGATATCAGGGCCTGATATCAGGCAGGGGATGCGTCCCGGTACTGGAAAAATGTGGCAGTATTGGAAGGAGGGAAGGAGGGGATGAGGGGGTAGTGGAGGAGAGGAGAGTAAATTTCACCAGTACTGGGACACACCCCGATAATCACACCTGGATATTAAATTCAGATTCACTGAGTCAAACCCCTCACTGAGTCAAACGTGCAACAGGGATCTACCTGTAACACTTAAGATGGTGTTGCTGGACCCATGTAAGCACTGTGCAACATGGGACTCTGAACTGCTGGACCCATGTAAGCACTGTCCGAGTACATGGCACTCTGTGAATTTGACTCTCGTTGAGTAGACCCCTCGGTGAGTTAATGTGATTGGGTAGCAAATGTTGGTTAGATCACAAAAGTGGGTTAGTTCATGGCAGTGTGCTGGGGGATAATGGTGGAGGGATGTGGCCCTGGCGATGGCCGGATGGCCCGCACCCTGATTGGACATTAGGAAACGTGTGGATGATGAGCTGTTAGCCGAGCACACCAGCGTCTTACAGCGCAGACACTTAGCTTTGTATTAGTCTGAATTTATCTGCCCCGTTACTCACAGCCTGGCGGATTGGGAGCAGGCACAGATAAGACATTTCACACCAAAGTAGGTCAACGTTAGAAAGTGTTAAATGGCCTCTTATGATTGGCTAACTGGCTGGAGTATTTCATCCTTATTGGTCAAAAGATGTGTCTTTTGCAACAGGGGAATGAATTAATGATCAAACATTAGAAATCGCAGATTACCCACGAGAAAGATATTTAAACTAAGGACAGTTTGAACTCAAGAATTTCTACATGAAGTATTACAAATAACATTTAAATGTTCTATAAATACAATATGTTGAATATATTAATGCAGATACACTTTACAATTATTGTCTCCTTACTTTTATATTTGATTTGTTTGGTATATCCAAATATACAGTAAAATATTGTTTTTTTCTAAATGCATTTGAATTTTCAAAAATATTGTAATTTAAAAAATACATTCGGATACATAACACATTTATATGGTAAAACAAATGTAAAAAATCATGCGTTTTATTACAAATAATTTTTTTATAATCAAATTATGTAAATGTAAGTGTTGTGAATGTCATTTATTTTTAAAAGGTATTGAAATGATTACAACATAAAACATGTTGTTTATTAATTTTAAAAACTCACAAAAACGGCATTTGGCCTGGGTATGATATATTTCTACTCAATGGTTCATTATTAAAGATAAATTAAGATTTTATTGCAATCTGAATTTGAACAGTCCAAATGATTCTATTTTGAATGTAAATCTCATTTTTAATCACTTGACAACTGGAATTAGACAAATATCGTAGACTTAAATGTTTTACTTGTTATTTGTTATTTGTTGTTGCAAACAGCCTTAAACCCACACAGAAATATGTTCTTTTTTGACAAGAAACAAAATCTTATGATATCCTCTCTCTGATGGCCGTGCTTCAGAACACACGGCACTTCTTAGCATGAAGCTTGATTTAATATATGTGTACAAGAGTACAATTTGCGAACCTAATTGCTGCACATACTTCATGCTGAAACAGTTAGTCTATCTTATTTCCTGTTTGTAACTGCCAGTTCTCTGCTTTGGCACTGTTCTGTGTGTTCTCTTCTCATGACCTCATCTAAGTGATAAGCACTTCTCAGATCAGGGGTGCTAAGTCTGCATTTAGTGGCTGATTGCAGTCAAGTAATCCGACGATTTGTGCACACATTCATCACCGCTCGATCTGTTCCTCCTCTGCGCCCCCCCCCCCATGTCAGTCCCGCTGCAAAGCTACTCAGCCAATCCCATTAGGGAATCAGCTCAAACACGTCCATCTTGCCAGCTGCTCTGCAGTACAGAGCTGTTGTCACCTGCTGATTGCTTCAAGTGTTATTCTATTACACCAGTGTGACCTTAAAACAAAGACTTGAAGTGGAAAAGTGTTTAATGAATTGAGCCCTGGGGAACCATAATGGGAAACCCCAACAGATTTCAACTTCATTATATCAACACTGGCCAAAGTGTCTTCTGTCAATACTGGGAAAAAATGTGCTTCACTGTGACATCATTGGTCAAAACACACTTGACTGTGACACCGCTGGTCAAAGCATCTTGTTTATCTGGACACTGGCCAGCAGAAACATTCAGAGCAGCCAGTTTGTTGTTCGCTCATCAGCACCCTGGATGCACTTGGATAGGTTCCATACCTGAGACCCAGCGCTCGTATCCCCCATGGTGGAGCTGGTGCAGAGATACACCTTGGCACTGCCTCGGGCAGATAAACTCTGTTCGGCCAGTCGGCTCATCTCATTGGATGAGGGACATCAGAGTCTATCAGGTACATTGGCTTTGACTGTCACAGGACAACACCACGTACCCAGGTGCAGAGTACGTCCAGCCAAAACAGGTCTCTGCTAACCCATTAAACATGGCCTACGCAACAATACAGTACAGTACAGACAGGGATCTTATTACAGGCTAATTATGGACCCTTGAATCAGTAATTCTGAGTTATCCACTCCGCACATGGAGTCTCAGCTTTGCTCAGTAGAAAAGAACAGTAAGGATTTAGACCTCAGAGTTTTGGAATGACAGTCAGGGTTCGGACCTCAGAGTTTTGGAATGACAGTCAGGGTTCAGACTTCAGAGTTTGGGAATGACAGTCAGGATTCAGACCTCAGAGTTTTGGAATGACAGTCAGGATTCAGACCTCAGAGTTTGGGAATGACAGTCAGGATTCAGACCTCAGAGTTTTGGAATGACAGTCAGGATTCAGACCTCAGAGTTTTGGAATGACAGTCAGGATTCAGACCTCAGAGTTTGGAATGAATGATTCAGTCAGAGTTTGGGAATTCAGACCTCAGAGTTTTGGAATGACAGTCAGGATTCAGACCTCAGAGTTTGGGAATGACAGTCAGGATTCACACCTCAGAGTTTTGGAATGACATGGTGTGAAACACAAAGCACATTGTCAGTGAAAGTTCAGTTGTGTGAAAATGCAAGCATTGAAAAATTGAAGAAAAAATGCAGAACATTATGAAAACATGGTCCAAATACATTGAGCAACTGTTACATTAAGTAGCTGGTGAGTCATTAATTTCAAAACCCAGATTTGTGTGATATCAATATCATAATCTGTAAAAATATGCAAAGTTCATTTTAAAGCAGGTTGGAATGTAACCATTGCAACCACATAAGTGTCACATTATACTCTCATTTGGGCATAAATGGGACAGTGTAAAGCATAATGCTGCAGTATCAGTATGAAATAAACCTTTACGTTTTGGGCAGCTTCACTGTAAACGCTGATCAGCTGAGCCTTCATGGGGTGTTGGTGATCGCAGCAGAAGAGCTTCTTTATGCACAGGTCAGGTTTTACTAAAACCTCTGCAGCTCAGCGAACCAGCAGCCAAACAAAAACACATATTTACAAACATTTTTTACTACACGGAAATAAGAGTGTATTCTGGCCATGTCTCATAAGAGATGGATTTAATAAGTTGTCTGAAATAAAACAAAAGTCTCATTAACATGCATACTTTTCCAATCATAATGCACAGACATTTTTGTTCTTCCTGATTATGTCTTTGACATCATCGCTTGTGTTTATCTTTGATGATGGACAGGATTGTATCCTACTGTAATCTCTGTCTTAACCTTATAAGTCCAAACTCAAAAGGGCTAGCATTTCCCTGCCTGTGAAATAAATGTGGCTAGCTGCAGGTACATCTCCCTGTTGAGTGAATGTGTGTGGGGGGGTGGGAATAGACACAGATTGCGGGAGACAGGTGTCACCTGCCCTCTCGGCCGTGAGCGGTGCCGTCACACCGAAGGCTCTGGGCGCTTCCTGTTTGTATGCAGCTGAAGGTGTGAATCCAATTGTGCAGGATTGGGGATTAGAGGCTGCAAACCCCGGGGGTTTATTCGCATCTTGTTAGGGACTATTTGTGCCAGTAATCGGATGAGCGCGGGCTCCTGGGCTCCTCAAATCCCTCTCAGGGTGCTGGTAGCACGGCAGCTATTCTTAGACTCACACTGGCCACTTCCTGCCTTTTCACACATTTGTTTTAAGTTAAGGGAGCTGCACCGGTGACTGTCCTGTTTGTGTTTCAGCCTGGTCTCTCCGATAGGCTGGGCCTCTCAGCCTGGTCTCTCCGATAGGCTGGGCCTCTCAGCCTGGTCTCTCCGTTAGGCTGGGCCTCTCAGCCTGGTCAGGCTGGGCCTCTCAGCCTGGTCTCTCCGTTAGGCTGGGCCTCTCAGCCTGGTCAGGCTGGGCCTCTCAGCCTGGTCTCTCCGTTAGGCTGGGCCTTTCAGACTGGTCTCTCCGTTAGGCTGGGCCTCTCAGTCTGGTCTCTCCGTTAGGCTGGGCCTCTCAGCCTGGTCTCTCCGTTAGGCTGGGTCTCTCAGCCTGGTCTCTCCTCCAGGCTGGGCCTCTCAGCCTGGTCTCTCCGTTAGGCTGGGCCTCTCAGCCTGGTCTCTCCTCCAGGCTGGGCCTCTCAGCCTGGTCTCTCCTCCAGGCTGGGCCTCTCAGCCTGGTCTCTCCGTTAGGCTGGGCCTCTCAGCCTGGTCTCCTCCAGGCTGGGCCTCTCAGCCTGGAGGCTGGGCCTCTCAGCCTGGTTAGGCTGGGCCTCTCAGCCTGGTCCTCTCAGCCTGGCCTCTCAGCCTCTCCGAGGCTGGGCCTCTCAGGCTGGGCCTCTCAGCCTGGCCTGGTGGGCCTCTCAGCCTGGTCTCTCCGTTAGGTTGGGCCTCTCAGCCTGGTCTCTCCTCCAGGCTGGGCCTCTCAGCCTGGTCTCTCCTCCAGGCTGGGCCTCTCAGCCTGGTCTCTCCGTTAGGCTGGGACTCTCAGCCTGGTCTCTCCGTTAGGCTGGGTCTCTCAGCCTGGTCTCTCCGATAGGCTGGGCCTCTCAGCCTGGTCTCTCCGTTAGGCTGGGCCTCTCAGCCTGGTCACTCCGTTAGGCTGGGTTAGGGTTAGGGTTAGCTGGTATTGTAGCTCAGAGGTTGGCGATAGGGTCTTGCCACTGTACTGCTGAGCAAGGTGCCTCAGTATTTATGAACAGATAGCCTTACAGCCTGTTTAATGCAACTGCACTATTTATTATCATTAACTATAAAATAATAATAAATATATTTTGTGTGTGAATTTGAAACAGCCTGCCCTAGACTGCCCATGAAATTAGCATGAGCATACATGCGCTACAGGATTAACTCCAGAAAGGCTTTTCTGTGTCTGGGTACTTGGTGGTGGCCAAAGCCAGCACTGGCACAGTCAGGTTTGCGTAACAGGGCATGGGGCATTTCACTACACTGGTGTACCATGGGAAATGAGGTTCTTGATAAGCACATTGCTACGCTGGTGCACAAGGAAATTGAAGGGAATTATTAAGATAAGCATTCTTGTGAGAATCTTTCTTGAGTATAGAAAGTACAGTAAGTCTACAGATCATTGTACTTGCTTTTGTTGAAAAACCTGTTTCTTTTTTATGAGCAAGACACAAACACACACGCACAGAGGATTCCTTTTGCAGAATGTGAAACTGAGGCAAGATGCCATTTCTGAAAGACTTCCGTACAGTGAGAATAAAGGTTTGTTGAAATGCCAATATTTAGTTATTACCAAATTAAATCTCAGTTTTGATGGCAGCAGGCAAAAAAGTAGCGTAATACAATGGTCAAATAATTTTTGAAACTTGACTTGTAGCTCAGAGGTTGCTGAACTTCAAAACCACAAACATACAATGGAAAGTAATGCTGATGTGAATGAACTGGGCCGTGACCCGGGTTTGACTTCATTGAGTCTTACATTTGAGCGACATTATGTCAGTGTTCTTGGAACGTGCTTCACAAATAGGATGGAGATACAGTTGATGTTTAGCGGGAAGTTGAAGCTGGCTAATTAATCACTTTATCCAAGCTATACACAGAGCTTTAGCCTGTGCTATCAGCATTTAATGACCATTCCAGCAGAAAGTTTGTCTCCTCACTGATACCCATGGGCATACAAACTGGGGGGTCAGGGGGCACATGTCCCCCCCAATATTTGTGCCTGCTACTCTTGTCCCCCCAATAACACAGGCCTGTGGTATTTAAATTAATTTCCCTAATTGAGTTGTAGGGAGTCGTGTCCCCCCCAATATCCAACCCGCCCCTGCTGATACCCAATATTAGCACAACAAAAACTCAAATTAAAAATTAAAGTCTAATACAGTAATACTGCAGGTAAGGTTAAAGCTACTTGTGTAGATCACAATGTTATTTGCCTGTTATTGCACTATGGAGTTTCATTGCTGTCTTGATATTTGATTCCTTTCAGCAGCCATTTTGCTCCTAATGCATAGCCAGAAATGATAAATGTAAAACTGAACTTAATTTTTTTATAGCGTAAACTTTCTTTATGACAGATTAGTGGTAAACAGGCCAGTTAGAGGGGAAATGACCCAGAATATAATGGGTTATTGTCCAAAACGGTGAACGAGCAAACAAGCGAAACAGCACAAACACACACAACGTAAACATAAAACATAACACATGACACAAACCCTCTTATTCATGGAATGCGCTCTTTCCTGCAGGTCCCTGCACACATTTATCTCAATTACTCTATTAACTAGCTAATTGAATGAATAATTGGATGTGTCTGCTTTGTTAAACCTACCTTTGTGTTTAGGCATGGAAGGTGCTGTCGTAGAAGCTGCAAAGGTTACTGAACACAACCGACACCACAGAGAGCTGCTGTGCGTGTCCGTGGCCTGAGTGATAGAAACGCCACATTTTACACCAAAAAGGTAATGGGCAAAACGGGGTTACCAGACCTACTTTGGGCATAACTGGTCAATGGAGGGGACAGTTACCAACATAAAAACAGTGGAGTGGTGGGCCAGGAAGTGTGCAGCACTGTGAAACGGGGAGCAGGAGAAACAACTGTGTGTGTGTGTGTGTGTGAGTGAGTGTGTGAGAAAGTGTGAGTGAGTGTGAGAGTGTGTGTGTGTGTGTGTGTGTGTGTGGGTGTGTGAGTGTGAGTGTGTGTGTGTGTGATTGTGTGTGTGTGTGTGTGAGTGTGAGTGTGAATGTGTGAGTGATTGTGAGTCTGAATGTGTGAGTGATTGTGAGTGTGTGAGTGAGTGTGCATGTGCGTGTGCATGTGTGAGTGAGTGTGTGTGTGAGTAAAATTTTACTGTGAACCCCAAAAAAAAAAGACCCAGCATCATTTTGAATGTTAATCTATAATCTAATATTGAGTTCATAATTAACTCTCTGCTATATACACAAATGAATTAAGCTAAATGAGTTGCGTCTATTTTTGTGAAACCTTTCTCAACTTTTGTGACATCCCTCAGTATCTCTGTGCCAGTAAGGGATATTAAACATCTGGTCGGTAAAACAAACCTTCTGCAGCTGACCATCCCTGTAGAAGCCCAGCTGTCTGGCATCTGCGTATCTGCGTATCTGCGTATCTGCTTTCAGCTCCTGGTCTGAGGCCAAGGGGTTCACCTGCCTCTGCAGCTTCTCTGTGCTGAGCAAACACATGCATTCCACCCACAGCCACAACCTGATTTAAAAGAGCTACCCATGGTCAGAACAAACTCAACCACAAGCTAACCACGCACAGGCTACCAGGCTAACATTTAGACCTGATTTAAAAGAGCTACTCATAGTCAGAACAAACTCAACCACAAGCTAACCATGCACAGGCTACCAGGCTAACATTTAGACCTGATTTAAATGAGCTACTCATAGTCAGAACAAACTCAACCACAAGCTAACCACGCACAGGCTAACGGCTCTAAAGTCAGTGACAGCAAACTCATTAACAGGACATAAACCAGTCATATTTTTTCACTGGGGTATGCATGTCTCAGACAATATTATTTTTTCCTGGCCACAAGAGGAGCTGGATCAAAGTTAAGAGGTACGGCCATGATGGCAGTACAGAGCAGCATCCAGCAAACGCAGCCCTGCTGGTGCCCGCTCGCCGAGGTGTCCGGCATCTCGGCTGCGCTGGCAGGGATCAGCTCTGGCTCTGTCCTGACAGGTCATTGAAGGTCTTGTGTGTTTGCCAGGAAAGTTGCAGATAAATGCCCTGTAATTACCTCCCATGCAGGGGCAGGCCCTGGACTCGGATGCCCCCTTCTCCTTTCGTCTTCTGCTCCTATTCTCTTTCTCTGAAATGAAGCCTGGGAATCGCCCATGAGATGGCCTTAGTTGGGCCAAATTTGGGATCCTCACATTATGATTTTAAAAAGTAATCTGTAAGATGCAGAACTGGCATATGGCATTTCTGCTAAAAAATAAAGTCAGAGACCAAATATGAATCAGAAATGAACCAACCATCAGTAAAGGCACTAAAGAGGCAGGGTAAGGTCACCATGACAACAAACCCAGGACAACCACACGGTAACTGCTGCCAGATCAGAAAGAGTGAAGTCCAGAAGCAGGTCAGCTGATCTTCACAATAACAGACTGATGGAAAATTCGGCCTAACATGTTATATCAGAGGGAGACATACAGATTAGCAGTTAGATTTCTGAAAAGTAGACTTTTTTCCAGACTTCTGACATTTAGACCTTCTTGTGTTAAAGTATAAATGTGCAGAAAATCACCTTCAGTGATGAAATGTCTGGTAATTGTAGCTTTGCTGCTTTGCACTGACATACCTACGGTTATAGTACCGCTGTGCCCTCCTCTGCGCGGTTAGGCTGAGGGTCAGGGTGAGGGCTCAGTGCTGAACTCTGACCACCACGGTGCAAAGTGCAATCCTGCACAGCCATCACCAGCTGTATTATTAGCTGCTCAGTCCAGTGAAGGGCAGGTTGACCTTCCGCTAAACATCAAACGGGGGCCGATGCTTTCAAACCACCAATCAGCACCAGTGCACTGGGTCATATGAATGTGGCTAAACACGTCATCATTAAACTGAGCTGTATAATAGCTGTGTTAGCAGATATCTGCATGTACAATCTATCTGCAGCACCACAAGCGGTCAAAAGCATCCCACAGAAATGACACCTCCAGGAAAGCGTTTTTACATGGCAAGACACAAAATCCCTGTTCCATTTTACCTCCATTTAATAGTTGTGTGCAGCATGCTACAGCAGTAAGTTTCAGCCATTCCCCTTGGTACACCTGCTCTTTTTCCCCTTAAAGGAAAAATGCCAAAGGCGTAAGTAACAAAGAGGGCATATGTGAACCAGACATCAGAAAAAGCTCATACTCTGTTCTGGTTGACCACAGTTTAAAATCCATACAAGCTAGATTGGCAGTAATGAAGTAGATTATGAGAATGAGGCTTGGGAACGAGGGCAAGGAAAGCCGGCCGAGAAAGGGACAGCGGATTTCCTTTCCCCGCCTTGGCCATCCTAAAACCTCACAAATCTCAGCAGCGGCTCTCCCCAGGCAAAGCGAAATCAAAAGCCTTAACAGGCAAGGTGTGCAGGTCAAACCACTGATTATGGGTGAACTTAAACCTGTCAGGTTGTCTCAATCCCCTTCCTGCTGACGCCCTGCGCGCCCCCTCGCCCCCACACCGAGCAGGGCTAATCCACCGTCAGGCCGCTTAACAGCCTATAAAACGAGACTCAGTGCGCCTCAGAAGTGCAGCACTGGCACGCCGCAGGAACTTCTGACCTCAACAGGACACCCGACTTCCCTCTTCCCCTCCATCGATCGCGCCTCCTATCCTCTCTCAAGACCCCGAGCCCAACTGAGCCAAGATGAACGGCACCGAGGGAAATAACTTCTACATCCCCATGTCCAACCGGACTGGACTGGTGCGCAGCCCCTTCGAGTACCCCCAATACTACCTGGCCGAGCCCTGGCAGTTCAAGATGCTGGCCGTGTACATGTTCTTCCTGATCTGCTTCGGCTTCCCCATCAACGGCCTGACCCTGGTGGTCACAGCGCAGCACAAGAAGCTTCGGCAGCCACTTAACTTCATCCTCGTAAACCTGGCGGTGGCCGGCATGGTCATGGTTTGCTTCGGCTTCACCATCACCTTCTACACCGCCATCAACGGCTACTTCGTGTTCGGACCCATGGGCTGCGCGATAGAGGGCTTCATGGCCACTGTGGGAGGTAAGGTTCTGCCGGGTTCTACACAGCACACACTGTGACTCAGGGCGTTTTAAATGCATGCTTACAGGCTTTACTCAGATCCAAAACACTCTTTAAAAATGATCCTGGTCAAGATAACAGCCGTGCACATTTTTTTACATTAAAATATAAAACATGAAAACCAATAGGACAGTGCTACTCAGAAAACAATCGTCTCCATGCTATATGACTGTGGGACCACTTACTTAACAGATCTCAGAATTCTATCTTAGTGCCTCTGAAACTCATTGCTTGATATAACCGGATCAATGGAGAATTAAGGGCACATTGATAAAATAATAAAATAATTTTGTTTGGGACAGTAAACGTTGGAGGGTTTGACAATGTGTTCAACTTTTATCATCATTATTGAGTAATCAATAACAGTGCTGATCAGGTGAGAAACCAGCCAGGTATTACATTTAAAGGATAACTCATCCCTGTAATGATCAGTCTCTGTTCTCTAAGGCTGCTCTATAGTGATCAGTCTCTGGGCCTGCAGTATTTTTAAAGCTCCATCCTGTCTCCCCCAGGTCAGGTATCTCTCTGGTCCCTGGTAGTATTGGCCATTGAGCGTTACATTGTGGTCTGCAAACCCATGGGCAGCTTCAAGTTCACCGCCACCCACGCTTTTGCTGGCTGCGCCTTCACCTGGGTCATGGCCATGGCCTGCGCTGCTCCCCCACTCTTCGGCTGGTCCAGGTGAGTCCCAAGCCAGGTGTATTTCCTCACTGTCTGCTGAACAGGCGAGGGTTCTTGCCCAAGTTTTAACAGAAAATCAAGTTACTACAAGAGTAGTTTATTAACCTAAGAATCATGTATCCTTTTCAAAAGGACAAACGGTCTGTGTAATAAACAACAAAATGATGATTTTTTGGCTTACCTGTCCTCTCAGGTACATCCCCGAGGGCATGCAGTGCTCCTGCGGACCTGACTACTACACCCTGAACCCTGACTACAACAACGAATCCTACGTCATGTACATGTTCACCTGCCACTTCACCTTCCCCGTCTTTGTCATCTTCTTCACATACGGAAGCCTGGTCTGCACAGTCAAAGCGGTGAGCACCAAAGCCGAGCCTTCAGGGGGACCCAGAGGTCCTGCGCATGTCCAGTCTTAGTGTCACAACGACCAACCACAAGTGGGGTATTTCTGCCCTTTAACTTCACAATGAGCAGCTCTCTGAAGTTTGCTGCTGATTTTTATGGATTGAATTTAAATAATTTAGAAGTTTTTTGGCATCATTTTCAGGTGATGATAGTGAAAACAGCCTGTACAATACACTGACATGAAAAGCCCACTGGTATTCTGTACCCTGTTATTACCATTATGTTACAAACTAAAGTGGCAGGTACAACCTCTTCATCGTGTTTCTCCTCCTCTTCCTCCCCCAGGCCGCAGCTCAGCAGCAGGACTCTGCATCCACCCAGAAGGCTGAGAAGGAAGTGACACGCATGGTCATCCTGATGGTGTTGGGCTTCCTGGTTGCATGGACCCCCTACGCCAGCTATGCCGCCTACATCTTCCTTAACAAGGGAGTGGCCTTCACTGCACAGAGCATGGCAGTCCCAGCCTTCTTCTCCAAGAGCTCCGCCTTGTTCAACCCCATCATCTATGTGCTGCTAAACAAGCAGGTGGGTCTCTCTTTCCATCTCAATTCACAGCTCCCAAATGTTTCTCTGTTGAGGGAAAGTGCCCAGCCGGTCTTCAGTCTTGATCCTGCAGTTACACAAAGCAGGTTTCATTCCAGCCAGCAAACCATTTTCAAACCAGCAACCTTTGGCACTGGAGACTGAAAGCTTGCGTAGACACAGACAGATCAGACGGTTAAGTACCTGGTCAGAATAGAAACTTCCAGACACTTCACTCATCCAAGGCCAGCGCTTATAATGGCAGTATGGTTGCTAGGGGCACTGGGCTTCCATACAGGAACACAACATGCAATATAATAATGGTCCATACCATTCCTGCAGGAAATTTTACTAGGTGCTGCTCTACAGCTTCCATTTTTATATACCATGCGTTTATACAGATAGGTGTTGATACAGCTGAGGAGATTTAGCTGAAGGTTTGCCTTGCGATGGTAGTGCTCTGGGTCGGAGCTGGTTCTGACGCCTGTGTTTCCCCACACAGTTCCGTAACTGCATGCTGACCACCCTGTTCTGCGGGAAGAACCCCATGGGAGATGATGAGTCCTCCTCTGTATCCACAAGCAAGACAGAGGTTTCATCTGTGTCCCCCGCATAGAGACCTCACTTCAGCTCCACGCATGGTCCCCAGCTTCTACCCTTCTCTTTATTTTATGAACTGTTTCAAAGGAACTCGCATTTCTCTGGCTCAATGGATATATATACATTACATTTTTTCCAAATGTATATGTATTCATTTGACTGTGAAATGAAGCGCTGATATTTCCAAGAGCTACGGCATCCCGTCTCTCACCCCCGGTGACCCTCCCCCACCCCAAACCCGTGTTGATGTTGCAGCTCTCCAAAGCTCTGGCTCTTTTTGTTAGCATAACTGGACTTTGTGACCAAAGGGAACATCATTTTCTAAGGAACTAAAAGGAATTCATTTTGCAAGTTTTTTTTTTTTTTTTTTTTTTTTTTTTTTGGTTGTTTGTTGTCATGGGAAACAGGCACCATTTTGGCTAAGGTCTCTAGTGTGGGTTTGCTGTCTTGCATACAGAATGCGGGACATCAACCCGAGCTGCTGCGTTTGTGATTCTTCACTGTGCACCCACCGCCTCTCACTTCCTCACCAGTCCCTTCAGGTCTGATTCAGGATGCAAAGCTGCTTTAGTGCAGCGGGGCCAGCCCCTCACACACAGGGCCAAGGACAGCGAGGGCAGGAGCTGAGTAACAGTTAAGGCTTTGATGGGAACATACTGACAGTTAGGTAAATCTGAGATGAGACGGCTGGTCCACTGCTCACGAGGCTAGAGGAAGGGACTGAACAGAGTGGCAGGGGTGGAGGGAAGACCAGCACAGGAGAAGCTCAGGGCAGCCTCTTAGCTACTGCTCCCAGCACAGGCCGAACGGAGAGCCAAAGCCGCTCGTTTACATTTCTGCAGGTATCACGTCCCACAGCACTCCACCTCCGCTCTGTGTCCTGGACAGGTGTGCGGACCTGCTCTCTCACAGGTGAACCATCCTGGGAGACTGCCAGGTTCCCACACTCCACTCTGTGGACTGCGCTGTTTCGTTTGATCTGTGATTTTATTTTTGTGTCATTATGAGGCTGTCTTTTCTTTTGCTGGCCTGATCAGGTCATCAATTGCTGTACATATTTTATAAATAAATAATATAGAACTAGATAAATAAATTCATGCATCACAAATTCTGGTGTTATTGTTGTTTATTGACCAACCTGGACATCACCCACTCTTTGTATTCCAAGATTCAAAAACAATAGTTTTGAAAAATACATGATCACTTACACTTTTTTATTTAGAGTACTTTTCAAACCTAAATTATGGTAAATCCATACACTACAATAAACCAGACACAAAACATAATATTTTGATAATTAATTAACAATACAAACATTTACAAAAGTCCATAATTTATTATAATTTACATAAAGTTTACTTGGTGTTTTGCTGAGTTCAATATCACATTGCTAGACCCCAGTGACAGAGATGCTAAGGGGCCAGTGCAGAACGCAGCACACAGGAAAGTCACACCGCACACACATGGCTGTGCTTGGATTTGATTTCATAATGCGTTTAGATTAATGACCAGAGACATGCGCCTCTATATATTAATAATAATAAATATTGTTTATTATTTATAGTTGTGTGCAGTTTGATACCCTCAGTCAAACCAAGTTCAATTTTTTTTTATTAATACTGAATTTATAAGAAATTCAAATAAATAGAAATTATAAAACAGATGTTTATGGCCAAAAAAACCTGTACAAATCATTGAATCTTTTCAGGAGATTTCTGTTAAACAGAGGCATTCTGGGAGATGAGTCCATTCCTGTAGAATGAGGACCTCAGAGCTGCAGTCACCTGAGCATTCCGGAGGAGTCCAGGTGATTCTGTGCTTCCTCCATCCTGCCCGCGCTCACACAGGTACCCAGGCACAGGTAAGACCGGGGTGGGCTTGGCCCCTGCCCCTTTCATCATCAAAAAGACAAAGGTAGGGTATCCACAACAAAGGCAAGGATGGGGAAGGGGTGCCTGTTTTCCCTGCCAGCCAAATTGTCTGTGTGCCCTGAAGACTTATACAGCTTCCATTCGTTTATGTACTTTTAACATTTCAATATGTTAAAGATTTAATTTGTGGCTGAATGGCTAGTGGTACGATCACAGTAAATGTGGAGAGTATTTTACTTGCATCATTAGTATCATGTCTCCCCCTGTTGTCCAAAGTGAGCATTGCACCTTTAAGCATGTCTCCGCTCGCTGCATAGGTCAGGGCTGGTATGCATTTTCACCTTAAATCAGCAGTCAGCTCAGACCCCACAGAGCAGGTGGGGTAGGTGAACAGAGACCAGCACAGCGCTGAGCCACAGCTAACTGCAGCAGCCCAGAGAGGGGCGGGGATTGGGGCGGAGTCCCATCGCTCTGCTCTCCCATCAGAGGTACACCCACTTCAGAACACCCAGCCCAGTGAAGTGTGAGCTGTGCTGAAACACTGAGGGGACAAATTCCACAATATGAGCTGTGGACATACAAATGCCACAAGACCTTCGATCTGTTTGGATGTGCAAACTCTGGAATATTTATTTCTACAAAGAGAAATTAAATGCACTGTTAGACAAATTACTGAATCATTATGATTTTTTTTTCCCCAGGCAAGGCAAACCACACAGTGACACAAACATGAACGCACACTTGGCACCTCATGTAGCACTATCGCCACCTTGTGGTTATATGATGCAGGGCGAATAAAATACCAGGAATGTTTTCTATTACAAAAAAACCTGCTCACATATTATGCGCATGTGTGTCTGGTATGGATTTACGCACTGTGATGTATCGCCAAGGCAACAGATACAGAACCTGCATGTACATCTGTCCTCCAGGCTTTGAGTGGTTTACAGTAAAACACACTCAAACTGATCTCAGATGAGTCAGTGCGATTCTAATGATCATCGGCCCGAGGGCTCTGCGCATGTTATGAGGAAGCAATGAGGAGCACACCCAGTTCCCTCAGTTATAAATACTTTATTTCCATGTTTTATCTTACAGGAGGCACAGTTCTGCATGTGGGAAGCCCCACTTCTGTGCTTTGATCGCTTTGTACAGGAGTGAGCCACACCCCCAGGGCCATCCAGATGAGCCAGCCAATCAGAACGCTCCTGGTTTATGCTGCTCCTGGTTTTGTTCAGTCATTGGCTTTGGCTGTGGTGAACTCCAACCTTTGACCTGCTGAGAAGGTTGCACTGGCTGTTTGTGCTCTGTCCACACCTGCAAGGCGCTGAGAAGGTGAGTACTCTGGCGAAAGGCGAAATGAGGAGTCACCACAGCAACGAAGGGTGGAGCTACAAGCAGCTGTCAATCACTGACTTATTTCAACCAATCAGAAGGTTTGACTCTTCAGAACCAAACCCGATGACTGGCTAAAGTCAGTTGTTGGGGACGCATTTTAACGCACATATGGTGATGTTTAGGCACTTCCTCCGCCTACTACCAATGTATAAGGCTCATTCAAAGAATAAAAAAAATGGGAAACAGTAAAAAAAAAAAAAAAAATTTTGTCTGAGACAGAGGCGGTCACACGCAGCTAGGCTGACAACCTGTACCCTGTGAGGAGGCATGGCCACCAGTGACCTCATCCAAAATGGGAGGGGTTAGAGCCTGCCCCCTGCCCGTGCCTCAACACAAATTAGCGCCCCCTTTGGTCGATCTGGCCCCTGCAGTCTGCCAGCTTCAACTGCAAAAACAATGCAGTCATGTGGGGCGGTGAGCGCTGACTGCAGTGACTGTGAAATGTGTACGGCCATGGGAGACGTCACTGCAACGGGGCGGGCTGATGAAAAAGGCACAGGGGAGAAAACAAAAACAGGGGGATAAAAAAGGAGCAGTGTGTGAAGCTCAAGCAGCCCTGAGATGGTTGAGAGAGGCCGCTGGGGCCTGCCCATGGTCTGCGCAGCGCTTTCTCTTTACTCAGGGTCCACGTTGTCCTAAAAAAAGGAAAAAAAAGACAACAGTGAATGCTGTGAATGTAATAATGTAATGATGTTTCAGACAGACTAAAGACCACAGCTCATTCATAAATATCAGTCCTGAAGGCCGTCACATAAAATCACACACACACACACACACACACACAGAAACAAAATGGAGGTGAACATTTACATGTATTATTTCTGTGTCACACACACACCCACTCACACACACACACACACACACACACACACACACACACCCAAAAATAAAACAGAAGGCAAAAGGCAAAAAAAACATGTATTATTTCTGTGTCTTTACGAAAAATAAAACAGAAGGTGAAAAAAAAATGGTTACCCCTGAAAAATGTGAAAACTAGAACTAGCTCAAATAATTATACTTATATATATAGTTGTGTGTATAAATAACACACAACTCTGAAATCCAGCAGATTTCCAGAAACCTATTGTGTGCACTTCTACAAGTCACTCTGATAAGAGCGTCTGCTAAATGTCCACATACAAATTTGAAGGAAACTTGTTTTCATTTTAATTACAGGGACAGAAATTCACATGAGGAGTCTTGTGTTGTTCATTGGCAGTTGCCAGGGATCCGTGAGCGTGTCTGGCGGGTATGACCCGAGGTCACAAAACAGCGCTCTGCTGCTTCTGTGAAATGGCGACTCTGCCCTGTGTTTGAGCATGCAGAAACGCAGAGCTGAGTCATGCACAGCAACGCCATAAAAACCATGGGCTGCCCTCAGGCCAGCTCACCACAGCACAGGCATTTCAGCAGAGCAGAGAGGGAATCTGCGCAGTCCAGAGCGATCCCCTTCACCTGCGCTGGGTGTTAATACATGTGACCGCATGCCCAGCTTCCTCCCATGCTGTGGCCTGTGTTACAGACTGTGCTGCAGCCTGTGCTGCGAGCATAAGCTCATGTCAGTCTACCCAGTGAGTTGTGCTGATTTGCTGGGTAAAGTGACATGGTGAAGGACAGCAGTGAGTAAATGTTTCCACAGGGGCTGTAAAACAGCCTGACTCATGCCAAACCCTGCATGTACGTGCCTCTACACACCCACCCTGTCTGACACCATCTGCTACTACGCTTTCACAAACATACTGTACATACCCACACTCACCATTTTAATACTTTGCTGATCATAGAAATTGTTTTTAAAAAATATGAAAAAAAAAAAAAAAACTGCTTGTCAGTATTTATGACTGCATAAAGATGCAGCACAGGCCAGCTGTATGAAACAAGAAGTGAGAAACGTCTCCAGAGCTCACACAGAGCGGAGCGCGCACCTCAGTGAGCGAACAACACAGGAAACACGCCCGCACGATTACATCACAGCGCAGACGCATGAGCGGACAGACTCATGACCTGCTCCCAGTCACACATACCACATTTATCAAAACAAACAAGAACAACAGTACAGCTCAGCCAATCACATACATATTATACATATAAATACATTTAATATGCCAGACAGGTGACACAGTTAGGACCTATGATGTGCTAAATAGGAATACGTGCCTATGATAAATGGTTATAAACAACAGCTGTTTGGGACTGAATGAGGTCAAAGACCATCTGAGGATTGATGGTCCACAGGGTAGCATTAGCTGCAATGATAACACCACTGAAAAACCATGCTAAATACTCTGATATTGGATATTAATTTGACAGAACTGCAGCTTAATATTATCAACAAGAAGTCTTTATAGAACAAAAAACATGACCATCTATGGACATAGTTTGGATAAACTGCTATGTGCTAGCTGTAGGACACATAGCCATGTACACAGCTGAGATACAGTTTCTCTGTATAGGTGTGGTCCCAGACCACAGCCCTCTGAGACACTCATGATGACTCAGCTTTGAATCAGGAAAGTCAGGAAAACCCGCAGCGAAAGCTCTGCGCGTTTCTGTGCCGAGTGCCGTGCAACTGTGTCATGAGAAAGGGCTGTTACGAGCACAGGAATGCAGCTCAGACAATGAGTTCTCCATACTGTCATAGTGTGCACTCTGATCGCCTAAACTCACACGACAGACTCTGGGCGTTTTGCAAAACAGAGAATGCAAGAACGCACAGGTGTTCTTGAGAAGATCGTACTTGCCAACTATTCTTGAGAAGAATGGTCTTGCAAGTTTGCAAGGACGGAAAATGCATCTGCCACAGTTTTGAGACGGTCTGTGTACTTGCAAACCATCGTAGATTTAGATTTAGATGTGCTGTTGAGCTAAAATAAAAAACATTAAAAACTGACAGGTGGGTCTTCTAGACAACCATTGCAGTGTCCTCGCAGTGATTTCTGGGAAATCTGATGCGTTCTTCAACTGACACATCCTTGAAAAAAGGGGCGGATCAAGAACACATCCGGGCATTTTATCCGTTCTTGGTTATTTGTGTTCTTGAGTATTGGAATTGTACTTGGGCTAAGAATGATTACAAGCAAGCATCCGAAAACACAAGAATGCACAAGAACGCACATTGAGAAACACCCTCTGAGTGCTATCACTGAGGGCTGCCATCATCTGTGTGATGTCATAGTGGTGCGACTGAGGCCTCTCATTGTCTGTGTGATGTCATAGTGGTGCGACTGAGGCCTCTCATTGTCTGTGTGATGTCATAGTGGTGCGACTGAGGCCTCTCATTGTCTGTGTGATGTCATAGTGGTGCGACTGAGGCCTCTCATTGTCTGTGTGATGTCATAGTGGTGCGACTGAGGCCTCTCACTGTCTGTGTGATGTCAGGTTATTGTCTGAGCCGTGTCTCTGCAGTACTCACCCAGCCCCCCTGCTGAGCCACCCAGGGGGCCACGCGGGTGTTGAGGAAGGTGGTCATGGCGCTCTGGACGGCCGTCACCATGTCGGGGCAGTTCTTCTTCACATACAGGCCCAGCATGACGGAGGCTTTCAGCAGGTGCTTCTCTGGGGCCACCTCGCCTTCTGTCACCCAGCTCTTACACAGCGTGTCCACCGCGCTACTGAAGACCTTCTCCACCTGAGGAAGTCCACACACACACTCAGCTCCTCCCACACTTAGCTCCTCCCACACCACTATACACCTGAATGCTGTGATATAGTATATTTCTATATTTATATACTATATTTATTTCGATTTGAGCTATAAGTGAAAACATTTCTGTGTGCTGTGTCCTATGACAGTTACCCAGGGGTAAAGTTGTGTTTCTGTCCTTACCTGGCCTCTTGCTGCATTCTGAAGATCATTTTTAAACTTCCAAATCACGGTCTCCTGGATCTCATCGCCGATCTCTCTCAGCTTATCCGCGATTATGACAGGGTCGAATGAATCATCTGCAAGACAGGTTTGAACATCATGATCATCTTCATTTATGAATCGGTAATTAAGTAAATGACTCAGGGCTGGAAAAAATCCCAAGTGGCTCTCTCTACGTCATTCCTAATAATCCTCCAGTTTTACTGGCTCAGTGATTCCCTCCCTCTCCACCTCTGCAGGTGTGGCGAGTGTTCTGGCACAAAATGGCTGCCACACATCGCCCTGGTGCATGCTACACATTGGTGACTGTTCAAAAGGGTTACAGTATTGAGAAACATTATACGAATGCCAGCTATTGTTATTCATACTGCTTCTGCCTGAACAAATTTCACAGCATCTGTTTGCTTGGTGGGATCTCACCTCGTCAAACCAAGAAGAGAAATTAGTCATTTTATAACATCTGTTTCACAGCAATGACCATTTTTGGCTGTTAGATGTTAAAGCAGGAAACAGAAAGCACCACTCTGAGTTGGGTTATATTCTGCTTAAAACCCATCACACCATTCACTCAGTTCTCATTCATTACTGAACACAACTCAATAACACCATGAAAGTGAAAGCTCCTCTTAAAATGACTCAGGGAGACCACTGTGATTCAACTCTCGAAAAATACAGTTCAGATTAGGCCTATGTGACAGCAATTTGAAATATGTTGACTGCCTCACATAAGTTTTATATATTATCTTTCATTACCTCAATTTCACACTTTCATATCGCACGTTTTTGTTTAGATGATTATGCAGTTCGGAGACCGTATAAGGATAAGAGCTGTATGACCGCTAGGTTACTGTTTGCGTGTGTTGGGTTATGGACATCAGTTTTATATTTAAATTCCACTGAAAATGGTTTTAAGACGAATAATGGATAATATTGTTTGTTTGTTTTTTCAACGCCAATTATAATCGCAATTACTTGTTGCAAACTGATAAACGGAACAAGTTTTTCCGCAATTAACTCACCTTTACCTTAACCACGTATTCAAACGCTAAGCTTTGAGGAATTAACTGAAACCAGAGATAAACAGTAAAATAATAAATCGCTTGCACATCAAATTGGCTAAAGTCTGAGCTGGGTACAATGCCCAGAAGAATTTATTCCAGTTTCCATTTATGAAGACAAGGCCTGCATGCTGGATTATGATCTAGGCCTATAAACTACCATACTTTTTATTATTAATTTAGGGAAGAGTACATTTCTGTTTCTTACACGCAATTTAATTCCAAATCTGCAAACAACCCATTATGTAATTTTGAAACGAATATCAAATGATAGTCGATTGTCTGGCCAACCTGTCATTTCAATGTACATTAAAACAAGCGTATACCTGAACATGAGAATCGGAGCGTCGTTCGTGCAGTGAGTAAGCGAATTAGCTTTTCTACCAATTATGAGTAAAAAAAGATGGTTGAGGTAGTCATACAAATGACATTATGTTAATCCAGATTTTTGCCAAGTCAACTACATTATTTCTTAGTATATGAGACAACAGATTTTATATTTTACCCAATATGTAGGTTGTTTTTACTGGATGGCGACATAGCTTTATGCTAAATGTCTACAGGCCGTTGTGACTGAGGAAATGCAGGTAATTTTTTCACGGTGGACATGTGTCAATCCTACGGAAAAAAAAATATATTCGCTAAAAAATAACCAAATAAGTACAGAAACCAGGACTTAATGACATCGAAACTATGGTATATAGTATGTTGTTTTTTTTCTCACCAGCATTAGTCAGAGAAGTTCAACAAACAAGATTTTGTACTCCAAGGAGTCTGAAGAAGTCCTCATAGCATACATGAAACTGACTGACAATAATTAGGTTCGTTCACTTTGAATCAAACTTTGAGTTCAGGCACACGAGTTGTTTTTACATGTTGAAGACACTCACCGTCGTCGCCATCCGTTTGAAGATCATTCGCGAAACCTCTGTTTTCCGCATATTGGTCGTCAAAAAGACACAATACAATTCTATACGTTTGGTCTTGTATATCTGGTGGCATTGCTACACCAGCTGAACTTGCTAGAACGTAAACGCTGTAAAAGAGAATTAGACTTCCTAACCAACGAAGTTAAAAATTTGCCACCCAAACGATTAACGAAATAGCTGGCCAGCTGTCTTTTACTTTGTCGGGACAGCAAGGTACTCACGCTGCCTCAATGAACTTGGAGCACAGAGACTTCAGACTCACCACATACGAACGACAAAGTCCGCAGTCTTGAGCTGATGTTTTTGTGTCATTTGCGGTCTCTGATGATGCATTAGGACTGACGCAATAAAGGAGTCCCTCCCCTTAACGAAACTTAAACTTAAAGAGTATTTTAAAGAATATGTAAAACAGGGCGGATTATCTGGTTGGTCTCTAAAATCTGTTGCAGGCTATCTGGGCATGTTCCGTGAAGATCTTACCGGCCATAGTTTGAGGATTTGGGTATGAGTTTTCTCAATGATAGTGCTTGTCAATATGGTAATGTTTACTGTAACAGAATATTACTCCTATTTACATTAGCAATTATTGTCATTGCTGCGTCATCCATAAAAAAAAACTATGCATATAGTAAGAATGGAAAAGATCTAAAGATGATAGCTTACTTTAGACATTCTGACGGCTTGTCCCGCCAATAGCCCAGTGAGGACATGATACTGGAGATAGCTGACTCAATTATAAAATATGTTACATGTGATGCTGATGAATAGGTTGTCTATAAATATATATATTAACTCGATATGCCATACTGGCAGCTTTACATACTCTTATACTATAACTTTAGATACCCTACTTGGGGGTACAAACAGTTCTTAGTTCTTAATTTTTGATTATAAGCGTAACACGTTAAAATACAAATGCACACTTCACATTGACGGATGGCTTATGTGTTAAATTATGACATTGAAAGCTACAGATGTCTTGACAATCTTGCGCAATTCTGGAATTTCACATGGTTGCCAGTTACTCTTCTCTTACCAGCTAAACATACAGTTGTCACATTTTAGCTCTCTCCGGCTTCAGAAAACAAAACTAGCTTACTACTGTATAAAATTCCGTTTAAGCTTTATTCATCTATTTTAACCAGTAATAGCCCAATTATACATTTTGATACCACAAAATATGTTTTTGCTCATTATAATTAAAATTTCCAAAATTAACAAACGAATGACATGTTGATAATCACGAAATCACAATTATTACTAGTTATTACTAAAACAGAAACAGAAATATAACTATTAAAACTGAAGAATTAATATCTATAATATATAGGCCTAAATGATTAAGCGATTTACTGATGTTATGAATCGTTAATCTGGCAACCTAAAAGAGGGCGTGTGCGCTTAACCTCATTGGACAAAAATACCAAATTCTCATTGGTTATATTATGTGTCAATAACATACATGTGTCGTTGCGAAGGCGTGGGCAGCGAGTCAAAGAAAAATGGCGGTATACACAAACCATTATTGTCTCCGCAACTGACATTTGGCTGATAAACTGTCGCTAAGTTAACGCTCAGAGAACTAGCTATAATTATATCATGACGACATACATGGATTTTGACCTTGTCTAGAAACTACGAGATTTTTTTGAGTGTCTTTATCATGTAGGGCACGATGCAAACGTAGGAAAACTACCGTAAGCTGGGCGTAGTTAGATAGCCAGCTAAAGCTAATATTTGTTCATGTAGCATTAGCGAGATTTGCACAACGTTTCATTGTTATCGAGTAAGTTCATGTTCTTTGGCTGTCCAGGGGCTCTGTTAGCGCTACGCCCAGCCTCTTATCTACCCAGTGCAAGATAGCTGCGCTCGCTCTGTTTTAGTCAATTCATTATCACTACAGCCAAATGTAATCCAGATAAACACATAGTTTTGGGTTCAATTTAGAAGCTAACGTCGTGTTATTGGACTCCGTAAGCTGCTGTAGCTTTCTTGGAAACGTGCCTTGTGAATGGAATACAGCTAGCTAGCGACTATAGCCTGGTGCAATCATTAACACACACAGGTAGAGATCCGCCAGCACTAAGTAAACGTTAGCATTGGAACTGATTAAAAAATATATAACCAGATGTGCTTAGTATCAGAGTTAATATAGCTAGTGCTAGCTGAGGCTCGTATCGAGATGAACGGTAAAGTAATACCGCACACACCGCTGGCTGTGGACTTCTGGCAGGTGCGGAAATGCCCCTATGTGCGCCTGTTCTTCCTATCGCACATGCACAGCGACCACACCGTGGGCTTGACCTCCACCTGGTCCAACCGCCCGATCTACTGCTCACCAGTCACCGCCAAGCTTCTCAAACTCAAACTACAGGTATGTGCACCACAACAGCGCTTTACGATCTATAAGCACTCTGCTGGGCAGAGACCATAGCATGCATTAGTGGGTTTATTGACTTCCCAGGCAAAGTATGACATGTGCGCCAGTTAAAAAGAGCCTAATACCATATCTTGCCGTGTGCTCTAATCAGTCTTTACTCTGGATAACCACTAACGGTATGTAAATGGCATCATGAACTCATTTGTCAGATTCATAATCTATGTCAACCTCTCCTGTTTTTTGGCTTGTTATCAATGAGTATGAATTGTGCTCACAAACTAGCTCCACCGAGCTGGCCTAATGTGCAATACTGGAATCCTGGTTGGATGGTAGCACACCACAACTATCACATCTACCTTTTGCAGCTTCCTGTCCTCTTTTGAGCACCTGTGGCCAAGACGAGTGCATGACTGCATATATCAGCACTATATACTCTGCACCTTAGAGAGACACCTGTTTTCATTGTTCCTTACTTCTTAATTGATGTGTAAAAATACTTGCTTGCACAATTAGTTCTCCCATAGTAGGGTGTCTCGTGTCTCCAGTGCTTGCTGACGGTAATGTGAGAGCAGCAGGACCGTGCGGCCGCATGGTTGTGACATAATGGCGATTGTGATCAGTGGCTTACTGGTCTCTGATGTGATCTCCAGGTGAAGCAGAGATGGATTCACCCGCTGGAGCTGGGAGACCCTCACATGCTCCCCCTGGATGAGATCGGGAAAGAGACGCTGACCGTCACGCTGATCGATGCCAACCACTGCCCTGGCGCAGTCATGTTCCTCTTTCAGGGCTACTTCGGCACCATTCTGTACACAGGTCAGACACAGGGGAGACCTCCTCTTTGACACACACCTGACTGCAGTAGGGCTGTATTGTGCTGTATTCTCTCTCTGACACACACCTGACTGCAGTAGGGCTGTATTGTGCTGTATTCTCTCTCTGACACACAGTTGACTGCAGTAGGGCTGTATTGTGCTGTATTCTCTCTGACACACACCTGACTGCAGTAGGGCTGTATTGTGCTGTATTCTCTCTGACACACACCTGACTGCAGTAGGGCTGTATTGTGCTGTATTCTCTCTGACACACACCTGACTGCAGTAGGGCTGTATTGTGCTGTATTCTCTCTCTGACACACAGCTGACTGCAGTAGGGCTGTATTGTGCTGTATTCTCTCTGACACACACCTGACTGCAGTAGGGCTGTATTGTGCTGTATTCTCTCTCTGACACACACCTGACTGCAGTAGGGCTGTATTGTGCTGTATGTTCACATCACACTGGCCACTGACACTGAGAATGAATGAGAACACTTAGCACTGACACTGAGAGTGAACAAGAGCCAACAATGAGAACGCATGATTCCCACAGCACTATAGCGCTAAAACTGAGCACAGACTCTTAGTGTGTTTGGCATGATCATATGACACTGGCTCTACCTCTTCTACAAGGCCTCTCACACTGGCACTAACTCTCAGTGTGCTAGCTCTCTCACACTGACATTAACTCTTGGTGTGTTAGCTCTTATACACTAACGTTAGCTAACTCTTGCCATGCTAGCTGTCTCACACTGGCACCAATTCTCAACGCTCTGCTGCAGGGGATTTCCGCTATACTCCGGCGATGCTGCGGGAGCCGTGCCTGAGGACGCACACGGACATCGACGTGCTTTACCTGGACAACACCAACTGCGACCCGACCCGCACCCTGCCCTCACGCCAGCGCGCCACCCAGCAGATCAAAGAGCTCATCCGCTCCCACCCTGGCCACAATGTGGTGATTGGTAAGAGCGCCCCCTGCCTGCTGACCTGAGAATGAGTGTAAAATATAATTTTTAAATAAACATATGGTTATTACCAGTCACTGAATGAAACTCCGAGCACAGAATATGAAAAATTGTCAAATAGGAGAGACAAAGTCTTAACATTCTACAACCAGTTCAGACCCAAAACCAAGTGAGGGTCGTTAACTGTTTTAATCTGCTTGTATCTGGTCATTGGGTGCTGAGTAACAACAAAAAACAGCACAATCTCTGGTCCTCCAGAGGATAGTGAAGTTAATTGCACAAGCAGTGATTACTATGATTACAATGTGATTAAATGTGCAGCCCTTGCTCTTGATTGCCCCCTGCAGGCCTGTACTCTCTGGGTAAGGAGGCGCTGCTGGTGGACCTGGCGCTGGAGTTCAGGACGTGGGTAGAGGTGAGTCCGGAGCGACTGGAGACGCTGCAGGTCCTGGAGCTCCCGGACGTCTTCACCACTGAGCCCGGGGCAGGCCGGATCCGGGCCGTGGACCAATCCGATCTCTGCGCTTCCAACCTGGCGGCCTGGAACCGGCTGCAGCCGACGCTGGCCATCCTGCCGACCAGCCGGCCCACACTGACCTTCCACCCCAGCCTGTACGTGGTGCCCTACTCTGACCACTCCTCCTACCAGGAGCTGGAGGACTTTGTCGCTGCCCTGCGGCCTGGTTCCCTGGTGCCCATTCTGGGCGCCTACGCCCCCTGCTTCTCCACCCTACTCAGCCCACGCAAGAAACGGCGCCACCTGGTGGTACCTGAGTCTGTGCGGCGCTACATGGCGATGCCGATCGGGGAGGATCTCCGGCTCCAGTTGGAACCCGCCCCGTACCGGCTGTGGCCTCGCCATTCGGCCCCCCGTGGGGTGGTGTTGAGTCCCCCAAAAGCGAGCGCAAGGGGGCCACCCTGAGTCTGGAGGCGCCCCAGGAAACAGACTCTTGCGAGGAGCCGGATGATGCCGCCGTGGAAGCGGCATCCCGGGTGCGGCTGTCCTTCGCCTTCTGTAGGGACGGGTCCTCCCCAGGGGGGGCGGGGGTGGGGGTGCAGGAGGGGCGGAGTCCGCTGGCGATTTCAGCGGAGGCGGAAATGGCAGAGAGCCTCTCGCTGAGTCAGCTGACCCAGACGGAGCTGCAGCACGCCCCCGAGGTGCAGCCCAAACGGATCACTGCTGTTTCGCTGCGGCCCCGGCCCCGGACTCTGCAGCGCCCCAAATCTGAGCTGTCCTGCTTCAGCCGCCTCTGCCCCTGGAAGACCGCACCCCAAACACACTGCGCTAAGCGTGACAGGAACAGCTTCTCTTCCGGGGAGTCCGACTCCACCGACACCGCATCCACCAAAAAATACAAACCTGACACGGACACGGACACTGAGGATGGCTGCAATCCCAGAATGCCTCAGCATCTCTCTGAAAGACAGCCTGAGGCTGAGGACGGGAGCCGGTCACATGACTCTGAGGGAACAGCGCAGTCGGTGCTGGATGATCCCAGATCACATGACTCAGAGAGTGCAGTGCAGTCCATACTGGAGGACCTCACTTTCCCCGATGAGGAGGTTGCTATGGGTAACACAGTGTGGGGTCATGGCTTCCTGGAACAGTACCGATTTGCACCCACTAATCTCCCCCACCAGGGGGCGTGGTCCTTCCACAGTGCATTGGAGAGACTTCTGACTCTGTGCAAACAAGAGGGCCTGAGATTCCAACAGCCAGCAGTACCTTAGCTGGTAGGAGCACAAAAGTACAGAATATAAACAAACAAGGGAGAGAGCAGAGCTCTGTTATTCAGAAGTATTAAATTAAAAAATAATGTGAATTTTATTCATCACTCATTTCAGACTAAGGCCAAGCATTTAGTAAAGAGCACCCAGCCAGCATGTATGAAATGGTGAAAGTGCTACTGAAGTGCCAAAATAAATATACACAAAGTAAGGTCCTGGGATCTGTCAGGTTTATGGATTTGACTGGCCTTGAACAGGAACATAGTTCCCAAGTCCATAGCAGTTCAGCTACACTACCGTGAGTGTTTTCTTTTTACCAGTGAAACATTGTATGTACGATGCCTACAGTAGTTCAGAATGAAAATTATTCTTCACCTAAGATGTTTTTTTACCATCCTACATCATGAGCGTGTATGTGACACTGCATTTGCAGTTTTATTAATAAACAGTGATCCCGTGTGTATCATTTATATGCTATTGTGTAGCTACTATGAGGGTCTAATATTTTGCCAATCTTAAGATTTTTTGTGTTTAAGTGCATCTCTGTCACATTTAAGAAAATGTAGTAAATAAAGAAATATATTAATGTTTGCAAATCCCTCCCAGCAGAGAACAGTGGTTCAGATAGAAGCAGAACACTCAGGAACCTGAACTCAGCATAATTTAGCTTTGATGAACCACCTCGCATCATTTTGTCTCCCTGTCATCGATCATTGAAATCACATTAAGGAATGATGCCAAATGTACATCTGAGAGAAATGGTTGTGGGCAGTCACTCCACACTACCACTAGGGGGCAGCTGTGCACCAGCATTGCAGCACAAACTGGAGGAAATGGGCGAGAGGCTGCAGTGAGTGAATGAAACAGGCACAGAGTCCTGCAGGGCAGTGAGAGGAGTGCACTGAAACAGGAGGAGGTGGACTGATGGGAGTGGCACCTCCCTGGGTGTCCTGACAGACCTCCTTGTTTGTGTAAAGTAGCACTGGGATTACCTTTATCAGGGTATGTAGTGTTTGGTGTGTGTGTGTGTGTGTGTGTGTGTGTGTGTGTGTGTGTGTGGGGGTTCTGAAAATAGCTGTTTTAGCGTTAGCCTTTTTCGAGGGCAATAGAATGCAGGGCTTGGGCGTTTGTACCCTGGTCCTGAAGGACAGATGGACAGGTTTTTTTTTTTATGGTTTTCAGCACTTAAAGAATGAACTCTGTCAGCTAATCCACTTCACCTATTCCCTCTGGAGAAACACAGTCCAGAGAGATTGCATTTGCTGCTCTGGCTTTAGGAGTGTCCTTGGAATCTTAGTGTTGTGATTTATCACCTTCTTCGGCATATGGGCCTCACACCTGTGAGGTGAGCTAGGTGAGCGCAGTGTGGTTTGGAGCAGTACACCAGCATCTTTAGCAACCAGTACTTTTAAAGCAGCGGTTCAGTTAAGGTGCTGGTTCAAACATGTAATCTGTTTTTGAACCAAGAGCAGGCGGTGCCTCTGTGACCCGCCCTCTGAGAATATGAGCATCACATAAACTGCCACGCCCCCGAAACGCCCCTGACACGCCCCCGGCCAGGTGATGGCTGCTACAGTCAGCGCTGCTGTCAGACCTCAGGGTGAGAGAGTCTTTAGACCCTGGGGGTGTGGAGGCAACCTTTTATTTACCAAATGTAGAGCAAACCTGATTAGCAAAGTATCCACTGTGTTACATTCTGGATGGTCTATGGGGATATGCTACTGCTCCACATGGCTGACATCCACAGGCTGAGCCAAACTCCACTCCCTGATTTTACTCAGAAATGGGAGCAGAGAATGAAGCGTGGAGGACTGGCTGAAAGGCGTACCCACGGCCTCCTCAGGGCCGCACGGCTGGGCCAGGCACTGCCCCCCCAGTGCGGACCTTCAGCTGCGGCAGGGATTCGAACCCCAGTCCCCAGGACACACAGCCACAAAGGGGCGCCTTACACCCCTGCGTCACCTTCACGGTCAAATTAGAACTCTTAAATTAGGAAATGCTATTACATAACTCATAAAAACACAGCTTTGCTGCTGCATTCTTTTCTGTTGAGCTGAATAAGCATAGTCAAACTTCAGCAAATTTCAGCAGGGCAGTGTGAGTGAGAACAGCTGGCCTTTTCCTATGAAGCATGATAAAGCACTTGGACTTCAAGTCAAGCAGTGAGCACAGTAATTACGCTCTCAGTGCTGTGATTGCACCGCATACGTTGTTGTGTGAGGTTTGTTCAGGCTGTGGTAATTGATGTGCAGAGAGCAGGGATGAATAACATTTAGAGGAGATGGACTGTTATGTATGTGCTTATATTAATGTATAATGACTGCCCACTGAAGGGGGGAAATACTTAGCAAACACTGGAAACAACTGTGAGGAAGTTTTGCAAGCAGAGAATTAATTAGATCCTGCCTGACAAGAACCTGCAGGTTTTGTACAGTAGGGGGCAGTAGCGGTACATGTGGCAGCATTATGTGTGAGCCGCATGCTTTGTGTTGTCTGCTTGTGATTATTTGACCATTCCAACACAGAGTCATGATGTAATTTTGTTTTTTAGGACATGTTTAGCATCAGATCAAAGCGTTTGGACACCCTAGGCTTCAGAAAGCAGCTGAGTTATTGGGTAAACTTATTTTTGTTAAATGTGCTCAGATCCAGAGAGGGAGGGAGAATTTTGTTGTACTGGTGGAAGGAAATTAAAGATCTTTTGGAGCATTAAACAAACAAACAGAAAGCACAGCAGAGACCAGACTGGTGCATTAGTCCAGGACATTTTCAAGAAGAGCAAAGCATTCATTCTCATTAACTACATGATTCCCTCTGCAGAAAGAAAGAAAAAACAAAACCAAGTAATTAACAGTATGAGAGAGGACAGGGTGCTCTAAGGTTCTGAGGATGTTCTTTTCTCAGTGAAATCCAAACTTGGCTGAAGCAAAACAATTATCGGTTCAAAGAAAGTAGTACAGTGCTGGTGAATTACAAGTTATTGCAAAAATAATGTAACATAGACTGTGGAAGGGCTGAAATCTTCCTGTTGTTTTTCTGTTCTGAAACATCTTTTGATTTTAATTAGTCCCACTCATTCGTGGACAGGATGTCGGGTTACCTGCTGTCATGCCCGGCCTTTGAATTGATGCCCACTCAAACTGAAGCATCTGACATCCCACAGGAATGGACCCCCCCCATCCCCCTCTCCTCATCCCCCCCCCCTCTCTGTGTGACTCATCTGGCCACGCCTCCCCCACCCCCCACCTTTCAGCAAAGTGGGCAGCCTTGCTTCCAGACTCCCGTTTCAAAAACATTCCATTCTCTCCCTCGCGCTACTGTTCTCTCCGTCATGCTAACGTATTCGCCCTTGTGCCAACGTTCTCTTCCACACACTAATGTTCTTCTGCTCACACTCACGTTCTCTTCCACACACTAATGTTCTTCCGCTCACTCACGTCACGTTCTCTTCCACACACTAATGTTCTTCCGCTCACACTCACGTTCTCTTCCACACACTAATGTTCTTCCACACACTAATGTTCTCACGTTCGTTCTCTTCCACACACACTCACGTTCTCTTCCACACACTAATGTTCTTCCGCTCACACTCACGTTCTCTTCCACACACTAATGTTCTTCCACTCACACTCACGTTCTCTTCCACACACTAATGTTCTTCCGCTCACACTCACGTTCTCTTCCACACACTAATGTTCTTCCTCTCCACACTCACGTTCTCTTCCACACACTAATGTTCTTCCTCTCACACTCACGTTCTCTTCCACACACTAATGTTCTTCCTCACACTCACGTTCTCTTCCACACACTAATGTTCTTCCGCTCACACTCTCGTTCTCTTCCACACACTAATGTTCTTCCGCTCACACTCACGTTCTCTTCCACACACTAATGTTCTTCCGCTCACACTCACGTTCTCTTCCACACACTAATGTTCTTCCGCTCACACTCACGTTCTCTTCCACACACTAATGTTCTTCTCACACTCGTTCTCTTCCACACACTAATGTTCTTCCGCTCACACTCACGTTCTCTTCCACACACTAATGTTCTTCCACTCACACTAACGTTCTCTTCCACACACTAATGTTCTCCCACCTCTGGTGGTTTGTTTCTACTGTAATAAATGTAGACTTGTCAAACTTATGGACCAACAAAATCCACCCCTTGAAATCTGAGGGCAACAGTAAGCTTGCAGACAGATTATGTGGGGAAAAAAGCAGCATGTTCTCTCAGGAGCTCTTTCAGATGCTAGACATGTAGAGCTGACGCTTCCATACTGCCAGTGCCAGCTAACAGCAGGATCGATGTCATTCAGCAAACCACCTCCAGCCATACAGACTCTGTCTCAGCCCCCGGGCCCAGCAGACTGCCCCCTAGGGGCAGGACCACGGCATGGCCACGCCAGACACAGAGCAGATAAGAGCATATCACATTAATTCAATTAGATTCTGTGCCAAAGGAAAGCGGCTTTTCTGTGCGGATTACTGTTGAAACCCAATAAAAACTGCTCTCTTGCTTCCACAAACGTGTCGCTGGCAATATAAGTTAGCTGTCAAAAATAAAACCGAGAACGCAAGGATTACTGGACAAATCCGGCTGCAAACAACTCGCGGTCTTAATCAATCGGCGATAAGTCACCCGGGATGTGTGTCCTTAAATGGAAGGAGCATGGCTGTTGTGCCGAACGGCAGGGACTCTATCCCTGAGTGCCTTGCCGGATAGAGCCAGTATAAGGCCATGTCCTGCCTACATGTGTTTGAGTTCCTGTCAGGGGACTCAGATTAAATTCATGCAGTAGTGAATGGACCATACAATTCCTCTGTAACTTGGGCAACACTCAGAGAAGTTAACATAAATGACACTGATAACATAAGAGCATACCATTTGACACAAAAGGCTAAGCACCGCAATAGACTGGTAAAGATTTACAAAAAAAAGGTCAAAGTTAACAGCTGATTGACTTCATTGCATCCATTTCATCAATACAACCTGAGTTAACAATGAACATTATCAACAACAAAACTAGTGTAGACAGAGGAGCCCACATTTCCAATCTGTTCTGCAGAACTTAGAGCCTGCTGCAGCTGTGTGAATCACTGGGGCACAGAGCTGCTCTGCAGAGCTGACAAACTGCTCTGCAGAACTCAGCCTGCTGCAGCTGTGTGAATCACAGAGATGGCAGTGTGCCCCAGTGAATGGTTATGCTTGGAACTCGATGAGGACGGACGATAAGCACAATTTCAGGGCTTATTTGAAATTTCGTATTTTCTGAGATCTGTCAGCATCAGACAGATATCTCTCCATGTATATGCACAGTGCCGCACACACATACGCTCACACACTGGCTGTAAAATTCATTTAGTGTTGATTTCTTATGACTGTACCTGGACACTGCCCCCCAACCCCCGAACTGTACAAGCACACACTCATCTCATATTTCATTTCATTTCTTTTAATTAGCAGGGAATCTCCCTGATCTCCCTGTGGAAATTAAGCCCTCTCGGCTGAAACTCTGCCCTTTCCGGAATGAAAGGTCCCTGGTGTTGCAACAGACGGTCCTACGGCTTTGAAATGAAATCAGTGAGACACACACACACACACACACACACACACACACACACACACACACACACACACACACACACACACACACACACACACACACACACACACACACACACAGCATAGACAGCTCATTCACAGAAGACTGAAGCAGAGCACACACAGACTAAAAGCAGAGCACACTCTCTGCCAGCTGATCAGCTGCAGTACTTTCCATTAATCGATAAAGAGAGTAGCGATCGTGATTGTGAAACGTTAATACAAATTTTAACCAAAATAAGTACATAAATAAATAATATAAGCATTTGGCATAAACATGAAGATGAAATTTTATAATGGAAAAGCATAAAAAAGAGCAGTGACAAGGGAGGGTGGACTACAGGGAGAAAAATGACTTTTGCATTAACATTGAAATTACAGTCCGAAAAGCAATTCCGTGTCTACAGAGTGAAGAGCTGCTCTGTGCCCTTCAAACGCAGCAGAGCACCCCAGCGGCCCCACAGAGCAGGGCTAAACACGGGGCCCTCTTAAATACAGTGAGCTCAAACTCTTCAGGCGCTGGTAAATTTGCAGGGATTTTTTGGAGAGCCAAGTTCAAATTGTTATGAAATACAAGGCTTGAAGAATTCAGAGTCCTGAAACACCACTGTCATTTTGTCTCAGCAGTCGGACTTACAGCAGGCTCTCAGGTAAAGCCCCCATGATGCTGGATACTTATGATTCACCGAATGTTCAGGAGTTATCATATTACCCAGCATGCAATTTTAACAAAATAAAAAAAACACTTCAATGTGCTTCTGGGGGCAGCGGTTTCAGCGCTTTTCAGTCTTTCACAGTAAAGTCTCTGGACCCCCCGTCACACAGACACCGCTGGGTCGCCTGTGAGTCCCCCTGTCACACAGACACCGTGGGGTCACCTGTGGGTCCCCCTTCACACGGACACCGCGGGGTCACCTGTGAGTCCCCCTTACACAGACACCGCGGGGTCACATTTTGGCATGATCTGCTGGGGAGCATGAGACACTCACAGTGGGAATGGGGTTGGGGGTCATAATCATATTAGTGGTTATTAAAGGAAAGTAATAATCATTTGTATAACTCCATGTGCATGGGGATGGCATATGAATGAACATGCACATGTGTAAATTAAATATGTGAGTGCGCATAAGAATACAGTAATGCTGAGTGATGACGCTGCTTCATTCATATTTACAGAGCAAATTAAATCTGATCCCTGAATGCGTGGATGTGATAATGTGTACAGAAAATGCTCTGTTTCAGCAGCATGGTGTGTGTGTACAGAATGACCACCCCTGCTCTGTTTCAGCAGCAGTGTGGGGATACGCCAATGGAATCCATTTACATAAAAACGGTTTCGCAAAATTCTGATTTTATCCTGACAGCATGGTGTGTGTGTACAGAATGACCACCCCTGCTCTGTTTCAGCAGTATGGTGTGTGTGTACAGAATGTGAGTGGGCACGTGTGTGTGTGTGTGTGTGTGTGTGTATCTGACCGACCCAGGGAGGAGGAGGTAGTCTGTGTCTCTCTGCATAAGGAGAGATGTGTACCAGCCCCACCGGCTCAGCCAGGTGTCCCAGGATTGGAAAAGCAGGTGTACATGATGGGAGTAAAACAGTGCAGTTCAGCTTTTCATTACTGTTTTGGGTCCCATTTTTGTGTGACCCGTCTCTAATGGAAACATACATTGTGCATGTAAATGCAGACTTAATGAAAAACAACAACTAAATGGCAACGTTTTACGATATCAACAGACTGAGAACAATATGCATTATCCGGCGTAAATGTGGATTTAGACAAAAGTAAATTGATGCAATTTTTGCAAAACCCATACGCCTACACCTCTGACTGCATAACTCATCCAATGGCACCCGAGAGAGCAGAATTAAACCCTGACTAATGCGCTCAAACCTCATGACAGCACTTCCACAAAGACACATAAAACCCCTGCTCCGTCCATCCCTCTGTGCAGGGGTGGAGGTGGTTGGGTTTTTGTTCTGTCCATCCCTCTGTGCAGGGGTGGAGGTGGTTGGGCTTTTAAAGGCCCTGGCGTCCTGTGGGATGACAGACATGTGTCTGACGTTCGCTTCGCCTGTGGTCTCTGTGGCATACCAACCCCCTCCAGGGCTTTTAACACTGCGACTCTCTGAGTGAAGACAAATCATTGTGTTTTTTCCCTTCAGTTTCCATGCCACACTCTTACTCCTTAGAGAGAGGGAGAATCTTTTCTTCAGTCAGAGAGGAGAGGGGAAAGGAACAGGGGGAAGGATAGAGGAAGAGAGGAGAGAGAAAAAGAGGGAAAGGGTGGAGTAGGCGAAAGGAGGGGGGAAGAGATAAAAAGAAGAGAGGAAAGCACAGCATAAGAGAGGAGGAGGGAGCGAAGAAGAGCAGAGGGAGGGAGGTGGAGAGTGAGGGAGAGGGGAGGAGAGCGGAGGACAGGAGGGGGTATGGAGACGGAGGAGGGTCCCCTTGGGAGGGGTGTGGCTGCAGGTCGGGACACAGCTGTGTCTGCAGGGTTCCAGCAGCTTGCCCTCTGTCCAGTGTCACCTCATAAATGTTTCATGAGCCGCTCGCCAGCTCCTTTCTCAAATTGATTTTTTTCTCCTTGTGAATTTGGCTTTCCTTTGATGGCCATGGAGCTGAGATGCAGGAGGACTGCAGTGTGTTTAAAGGTGCTTAGCTCAGCTCTGCCCTCAGGGGCCTCAGAACCTGGCGCTGCCAGGCTCAGACTGGCACAGGGTGGCAACAGGGTAGCATCTTTGCACAGGGTACAGGGAGAATCCCTTTGCATATGGGACTACAATATTGGCTCTTCGGCCAGCATTAAGCTTCTGACTCAGTCTCCCTGGAGGCAGTGCTTCCGCTCTCCAGGAAGCCAACCAAAGGATTAAAACATGTGGACATCCTCCATGTGGCCAGCTAAGGGACCTGCTGCTGCATTCAGCCACAGCACCAAGGCCAGAGACAACTGTCATTACTCAATTAAATCAATTTGTCCGTTTCTGACACATTTTTCCTTTATCCATGAAATTCGGGCCTGTATGGTAGCCCTGCAGGGTCAGAAACAAGAAGATGTGGACCAGATTGTGGGCAGCCATGATCCTTCCCTCCCACTATTCCCTCATTTTATTCTTCTGCTTATCTCAGTTTTATTTTAGCTGCCAGTTCAGACTGTCGCACTGCAATATTAAGCCTGTCCAACAGCTGTTGAGCACAGTGGAACACAGCAAAGACTGTCGATCATAGACTGTAGAGAGTTCAGCAAAACTAACTATAGGACACTATATTGAGACCAGTGCCTCCATAAAGACAAAAATAGCAATATATAAATGTCTGTGGATGTAGATTGCCACTGAAAGAAACTGAGAGCTCAGAAGAGCAAGTTTAGATGTGAAAGATGAACAACCTTTCCATGCTTTGTGAATGTAAGCCGCTCTGCAGTCTGTGAGGAGTGCTGGAGTGTGCATGCCGCTCTGTACTCTGTGAGGAGTGCTGGAGTGTGCATGCCGCTCTGTACTCTGTGAGGAGTGCTGGAGTGTGCATGCCCCTCTGTACTCTGTGTGGAGTGCTGGAGTGGGCATGCCGATCTGTAGTCTGTGTGGATGAGTGTGCATGCCGATCTGTAGTCTGTGTGGATGAGTGTGCATGCCGATCTGTAGTCTGTGTGGATGAGTGTGCATGCCGATCTGTAGTCTGTGTGGATGAGTGTGCATCCGCTCTGTAGTCTGTGTGGAATGCTGGAGTGGGCATGCCGATCTGTAGTCTGTGTGGATGAGTGTGCATGCCGATCTGTAGTCTGTGTGGATGAGTGTGCATGCCGATCTGTAGTCTGTGTGGATGAGTGTGCATGCCGATCTGTAGTCTGTGTGGATGAGTGTGCATCCGCTCTGTACTCTGTGTGGAATGCTGGAGTGTGCATCCGCTCTGTACTCTGTGTGGAATGCTAGAGTGTGCATGCCGCTCTGTACTCTGTGTGGAGTGCTGGAGTGTGCATGCCGCTCTGTACTCTGTGTGGAGTGCTGGAGTGTGCATGCCGCTCTGTACTCTGTGTGGAGTGCTGGAGTGTGCATGCCGCTCTGTACTCTGTGTGGAGTGCTGGAGTGTGCATGCCGATCTGTACTCTGTGTGGAGTGCTGGAGTGTGCATGCCGCTCTGTACTCTGTGTGGAATGCTAGAGTGTGCATGCCGCTCTGTACTCTGTGTGGATGAGTGTGCATGCCGCTCTGTACTCTGTGTGGATGAGTGTGCATGCCGCTCTGTAGTCTGTGTGGAATGCTGGAGTGTGCATGCCGCTCTGTACTCTGTGTGGAATGCTAGAGTGTGCATGCCGCTCTGTACTCTGTGTGGAATGCTGGAGTGTGCATGCCGCTCTGTACTCTGTGTGGAATGCTAGAGTGTGCATGCCGCTCTGTACTCTGTGTGGATGAGTGTGCATGCCGCTCTGTACTCTGTGTGGATGAGTGTGCATGCCGCTCTGCACTCTGTGTGGAATGCTAGAGTGTGCATGCCGCTCTGTACTCTGTGTGGATGAGTGTGCATGCCGCTCTGTACTCTGTGAGGAGTGCTGGAGTGTGCATGCACACTTGTTGAAAGCAGGATCATTATGAAGGGTGATTAGTTTTGTGTGAGTGCTTGATCTTTAAGTACAGAGCTTTTCGCATAGCCTCGCACCGGCTCACGCCAAAGACTCTGCTCATCACAGGTAATTCTGTTTGATCCCTGATCCCTGCTGGCGGAACGCATCGCATTCCTAAAGGCGTTTAATCCAGAGCTTTCATGAACCGCCCGACTCCTCCCCTCCCCCACCCCCACACTTTAACTGCACCTAAAGGCTTTACATGGGGCAGAGGTGTACCTGCAATCCCAAGCAGATGTGGTCCGTGGGTTCATGAGCCTGTGGTTTCTCTGGGGCTGTAAGACATGTCCATGCCAACACCCATGTCTGCTCTTTTATGCATTATGTGAACTTGGTTTGGGGCACGTTGTCTTGCTTGTCTATGCATGCTCAAGCTAACCAGGTCATGTGGCGGCTTGCTTCAGCCTGTTTCTGTGTTGTTATTGTGGCACATTTCACCTCTGCCTTGTTCTGGACCAGTGCTTGTCTGGGGCAGCTTCAGCACCCTGGACAGCTCCCAAGTGACCTGTGGCTGGTGCTGTCAGAACCTTGGACAGCAACTGTTGAGACAGACTTGGCTCAGGCACCCTGAGATGCTGGAGCATCTGTGTGTGTGTGTGTGTGTGTGTGTGTGTGTGTGTGTGTGTGTGTGTGTGTGTGTGTGTGTGTCTTTATGTGGACATGTAAATGTTTTGTGTGTGTGTATATATGTGGGTGTGTTTACCTGTGTGTGGGAGTATATATCTACATGCAACTATGGCTGTGCATATAAGTGTGTGTCTGTGAGAATGGATTTGTGTATCTGTGTGTGAGTTTGTCTGTGCATGTACATATGTGTGTGTGTTTGTGAATGGTATGAGGCAGAAGAATTCATTTCTCAAGAAGAACGCAAAGTCACCAGACCTCAGAGCGGAGCAGGCACGCACACTGACAGGGCTGCTGTTTCTGGAGTTTTCTGTGATCAGTGAAAAGAGGGGCAGATGTGACACCTGCCTTCAAATCAACAGCAACCCCCTCTCATCCGCCTCAGCGACGCCTCCGTCTGCTCGCTGTGTGTCACCGAGGGGCCCGTGGAGAGGGAGGGGGAAGACGCTAAAAGGAGGAGAGGTAAGAACAAAAACAAATGCCAGAGACAGGAATCCTTCCAGTTAGAATGGGAGGATGAAATAGACAGATGTCACTTCAGGTCACTGACTACAGAGCAAGAAGGGTGGAGCTAATGAGACTCACTGATGGGTGGGGCTAACCACAATGAGGCTCACTGGTTGGTGGGGCTAAATCACACTGAGACTCACTGATGGGTGGGGCTAACCACAATGAGACTCACTGATAGGTGGGGCTAAATCACACTGAGACTCACTGGTGGGTGGAGCTAAATCACACTGAGGTGCACCGATGGGCGGAGCTAACTAAACTGCCAGGACACAGCTTATGCTGCTTCACAAACACAAACACGCTTACCTGTGCAGACTCGCATGCACAACCTGCTCACCACATTCACAAGAGTTTGCTGTGCTTTTTGGGAGCCACATATTAAGCTCTGTTTTACCTTATACCTTATTGCCTTATTACAGCCTGCTACTCCCATTATGAATACAACTACCCTCAGTTCTGCTTTTACAATTACTGTATCATTTTCGATATTTCAAAATACTCTGACTATGCATATGAAAATGCAGACTAAAATTATGTTTCAAAACTGGATGCGTTTGATGTTATGCACATTTAGATATGTAAAAAATATATAAAGCAGGTATGACAGAGCTAATGTACTGTTGGGTTCCAGCTCTGTCAAAGCTGTTAACCTGATTCAGTTTTGCCTTTCATCACTCCTGGTCAACAGAATCAGACTCCCGCTGGGGCGAGGCTCGCGGTCCGGCTCCCAGCTGCGCAGAGTGAGACAGGTTAGCCATGCGCGGCGGGAGCAATAACCTCGCCAGGTTCGCGGGAGTTCCGCTGCGCTAATGGAAGCCAAGCAGTATCCCTGGGAAACGGCGCGGCCTGACGGGCTCTCTCAGCGGGTGCAGCAGGAGTGGAGCAGCCCAGAGCGCTGGCGCCGACGCCTGAGACTTATTCGCCAGCGCAGGCGCCAAGGTGGGCACGGGCACCCGCTGCTCGCGCTCTTCACCCATCCTGCACCCCGCCGCACCGGCTAATTGCCGACATGCCCGAAAACAAGCGCTCATTCACGCACACACTTTGTACACAATTAACCGTATGCAGATATGATGAGGTTTTTTATTTGTTTATTTGCAGTGGTGTGTTCAAGGTGAACTGATCAAGAGATTTCAGTGGTACATAAACAGCGCATGCGTGCGTGTGCAATCTCTCTCTCTCTCTCTCACACACACACACACACACACACACACACACACACACACACACACACACACACACACACACACACACACACACACACACACACACACACACACTCAAACAGGCGCAGACCATTAGGCATAAACTCATTGGCGTTCAGTTTAATTTTTGTCAATTTCTTGCTCAATATCACCCCATATTGAGAACCGCAGGATCATAATTCATTCAATTAAATCAGTTCAATATCCCTGACGTTTTCAATTACAGACCGAAGAAGTTTGTATTTTGGGGGAAGATAGAAAAAGCTTTCTGCCTTTCAATTTTTTTTGTCTGTGGGAAAATTCATTTTGCTCATAACAGAAGGACTAAGAGAATGCACGCAGAGGCAATCGGCATTCTATTTAATACAAGTTCACTGATGAAATTCTGTTCACTCACACCGTATGCATACATTATGACTAATAACATATTTACTGAAATATTGACCATATTCACAAGCAGCCAATTTTCTGGAAACTTGACAACTCTGAATAGATATTCTAAATGAGCCGTTTTCATGCCATCATTTTTTTTTTCCAATTATTACATTAATAATTTCCGTTTGCAAACAGATGGGAACAAATAATGGTTTGAAAAAAACAAAAACACATTTTCTCCCTTGGAAGAGAAACAGCAGTGGTATGACCTGGCTGAGAGAAACTACTGCATAAAACCTTGGGTCCAACAAAGGATCCAGATTCATTCTCAAATGAATATGACTCTTACCGACGGCATGCAGAACATATAAAATCCCATACTACACTGTTTAAATACCACCACCATCATGACCTAATGAAAATACATCAGCATTTTGAAATAGCATTTCAATGCACTTTGATCGCCCAAACAGAATAGTTTTCGATGTTGCATGAATAGCAGGTGGATGGCAACATTCTTGGAATTGGAGATGCAGAATCTCAGTTCAATATTTTGATTTGTTTGAAAAGGAATTTGCTGGGAATTCTCTGCAGTAAACTGTAAGAAGGGAAACTTTTAGGAGTTTCCTGTACCATGCTGCAGGAAAGGAAAGCTTTGAGATTGTAGGGAAGGAAAGTTTTGGGAATTCTCTGCGCTGCGCTGCAGGAAAAAAAAAAACAGTTTTCGGATTTCTCTGTGGGATTTTGATCTGCTTTGATGAATGAGCCCGAGCAGGGGAGTGTGTGCTGGATCATTCATCTCTCCTGTCCCTGAGGCAAGCCATTCCCTGAGCCTGTGTGGAACCCGATGTTTCCTGTGAGCATGGAGAGACTGTCAGTTTTTCTGTGAAATGGAATTCAGTGTTAGTCCTGCTCTGTTTTAAACAGGTTATCATTATTAATATTGTCACCCTTCATACAATATTCATCCAGGTGAGGCAGGCCGGATTATGCATATGAATTATTGAGGACATTAAAATCATATTTGATGGGACACGGCATTGCGTTATTCAGGGAATGATGCTACTGTAGCCAAAAATGTAAAATTACAGGTTTGAGGAAAGACTGCCAGGAACCAACTGAGTGGGGGTAGGGCTAGGGTTTGGGTTTGGGTTAGGGTTGGGGTTTGGGATAGGGTTGGGGGTAGCATTAGGGTTAGGGTTTGGGTTAGGGTTTGGGATAGGGTTGGGGGTAGGGTTAGGGTTGGGGTTTGGGATAGGGTTGGGGGTAGCATTAGGGTTAGGGTTTGGGTTAGGGTTTGGGATAGGGTTGGGGGTAGCATTAGGGTTAGGGTTTGGGTTAGGGATAGGGTTGGGGGTAGGGCTAGTGTTAGGGTTAGGGTTAGGGTTTGGGTTTGGGTTTGGGATAGGGTTGGGGGTAGGGCTAGGGTTAGGGTTTGGGTTGGGGGTAGGGCTAGGGTTAGGATTAGGGTTGGGACTAGAGCTGGGGCTAGGGTTAGGGTTAGGGTTAGGTTAGGAAAAATCTTTTTCTTCCAAAGTCTCCCCTTGTGAAGAAAAGTTTGCACTGGCCATTCAGTGTACTGGAGCCTTTGAGTAGGAGGAATTTTGTCCCTCTTGTGTTGAATTTTAAGTGCGTTTGTTTAGTCCTCTGGGGAACATGGTGTTGAGTTTCAAAATCCAGTGTTTTTCCACTCTCCGCCTGTCCCCTGGTGTCCAGTTAATATTTGTTTCCAGACCCGATATTTCTAGTGCCTCTAGTCCATGGTGCAGGAAATGGGCTACTCGATGAGTGTCTGTGTCCCCATGGTTTTTGATATTATATATGTGTTGTGATAATCTAGCTCTTATTGTGTTCCCTGTCTCTCCTACATATTTTATGTCACAGTGTTTACACTTTATGACATATATGCAGCTGTTTGTTTGGACTGTAAATGTTTGTTTAATGAGGTATGTTGTGTTTGTAGTGTTGTTTTTGACAGTGGTTGCTGGTTTGTAAAATACCGGGCCCTGTGTTTGTACAGTGTTCATTTCTGGCAGTTTGCTACTTACCAGATGGTCTTTGAGATTTTCATTTCTTTTGTAGGCCAAGATGATCTTGTAGTCCTGGAGCACATCCGTGTTTTGCAGGAGTTTTTTGCAGGAGAGACAGTATATACTTCCTGGGCTGTATCTGGGTATATGGGTCTGTCTAATTTATTGTAATGTGTTGTTAAGTTGTCTGTGTGCCTCATGTATGTACTGTGTCCTGTCCATAATAAGAATGGCACTCCCCTTGTCCGCTGGTTTTATGA